>JACEGR010003796.1:0-98189 GCA_014170235.1 Listronotus bonariensis | reverse complement strand
TATTATTATTTTATAGGCGCGCTTGTGGCGGCTTCGGTTGTATCGGCGAGCGTCGATCACCGGAGTTAAGCAGTAAAATGCGCGCCCATAATTTGGATGGGTGTCCGGCGACAGCGGTGTTTCGGGCAGCGGCACACGGTGTTTTCTGCTCGGGGATGCGGACCGAGCAACAACCATCCAAGTTATGGAATGAATGGTGTGAGAATGAGAAGGAGTAGGGGTCAAGGTACAATAAGCCTTCAGGCTGCAGTGCACCACCTAGGGGGCGGTCGTCGGACCTGGGTGGGATGACCCCGAAAGGGTGAAAAAAAACTTTATTTAAATTTTTATAAAATTTAAAGAATAGGTTGGGTCATCTTGTGCTTACGCATTATCAGGGTGCCGGTCTATATTTTTAACCGACTTTAAAAAGAAGAAAGGTATGTTTTTTTCTTTTTTTATTTGAAGAATTGCACTTCTGCGTTGGTCCCAAAAAAACTAATTTAGGAACGCAAGGGAGAAAGGTACTAGACCTATTTTTTTCTCTGCCGTACGTTGTTCATGCAGCTAAGCTGCCTCTAGACTGGTATATGTTCAAACATCAGGCTTCCGTTCAGAATCGACAACCTTGGGGTAAAATTTACCCTTTTCTTCGAACTAAAATAGAGACTACAGTAAAAAGCACAGGGATGTGTAATTTGATTGACATTAAGGGCCAGGGTTAGTTAGTTCAGTTTAATTTAAACTTTTTTTATTTTTCAAAGCAATCAAATTACACGTCCCTGTGCTTTTTACTGTAGTCTCTGAAAGAGGTACTGGTAGTAATTTTTAGAGTATATTTATATAGTAATAATAAAAATTAGAAAGTAAGAAGTAAACTAAAAAGCAAAAATAAACCTTTTTTAATTAAACCGTATTTAAAAAAATAAATAAAACTTACTAAAAAGTTAAAAATAATAATTAAGAAAATATTAAGTGGGTAATAACATATGCGCTAAACTACTAAATGTTAATAACTAATTTGATTTATTTTTTAAGTGTTTATGACCCATTTTATTCGCGAATAAATTTTAAACAAATATCGATATTAGTGGTTTTTGCAAAAAACCTTGTGTTTTCTAAAAGATATTCCGTTAGCACAAAAACAAAATGGCCAATTTTGCAATAAAGGACAACTTTGCTATTTTAAATGAAACACCCTGTATATTTTTCTATATTGCTTAAATTAAATATTTTCCTTTTATACAAAATAACATATAAGCTATGGTCATTTTTAAACTTAATGGATTTGTTGATATCTAAATAGCATCTTCATAGCAATTGAAAGTATTATTGAAAAATGAAAATCTGCTACATACAAGATTTCAAATAATACTGCACAAAGCTATATGTTATTCACAAAATATTAGCTACAGTTAGACTCAAAGTTAGGTGATGGCCTGGTGTATTAAAGCGCTGGGTGGTTGGGATCAAATTCTGGTCCGGCCAAAATATTTATTTATAAGTTTGTTCAGAAATTTAGGATAAGCCCAACAATAGACGAATAAAGTACAAAATGCATTAACACTGCAGTCCACCAAAGTGCCAAGGTGCCAGAACACACTTTAACGTGTCCGCAACCGTAGACATGCGAACCTTACCCAGTTAGAATGGTCGAATATCCCCCGGATAGGTACGTGGTCCTAAGTTGTCGTGAATGGTACCGTATTTCGGAACCCACGTTAAGCTGTAGGTCTCGTTTGGCTGACATCACCCAAACGAAAAAGGACATGGAGCACAATAAGCCGAGCGTATTAAATGCATGGGTTATTATTGCCCTTTTTAAGGTCTAAATGTCTAGGCTATATTACTCAAAAAATATATTTTCGGTGAAAAAATCCATTGTGTTTAAAATAACGATAGAGTTTATGTTGCATTTTTTAAATGCTAAAAGATGAAAATATAAGAATATAAAAACAAAAAATATACAAGGTGTTTCCTAAATACGGTTTAAAAATCTAAGGGCATATTCCTGAACCAATTTTATAAAAAAGTTCGTATAAACATATGTCCGGAAATACTAGGATACAGTGTGTTAAACTTAAAAAAGAAAATAGGGTTTTCTGAAATATCCTAAATATGCCTTATCCAATTTAAATAAAATTTGACTGTGGTATTTCTTAAAATTAAAAGTATATTTAGCTCTAAACTAATTTTAAATTGTAAGACCAGGGGCGGCGTGGGACACATCTTGGCTAATAATATTGACAAAAAATGTACACCACTAACTTTTTGCAACTTTTTTATTTTTTCCAGATGAAACACCCAAAAATACTACTTTTTTGTGTTTACATATTTTTAAGTACCTTGCTTAGACTTCCAGAAAAAAATCCGCTAAACTGCATGTTCTTGGACCATACAAAAACATTAGGATTATTTTTTCTTTTAAAAATTTAAGAAAAATAACACCTTATTAGCAATTATGTAATAACAAAAACAATTGCTTAATTATATAACGTTTATATCTAGTTCAACAAATTTTACTAAAAAAAGTGTTTTAGAAATGTTTAGGTTTTTGAAAAGTTCAATACCCTATATCTTAAGAACGATAAATTTGAAGACCCATGTTTATATGGCCTTTTTCGTATTAAAATAGCCCTTAAATTTTCTTACCGCAATTAGGAAACACCTTGTATGTTGTGTTCTGTTTAAATAAAAAATTGCTATATATTGTAAAAGTCACCATTTTGTTTTTGTGCTAACGAAAAATATCTAAGACTATAATAATATGCAAAAACCTCATATTGATTTATTTGTTCCAAAGTTGTTTGAGTCCAAAATAGGCCAAAATATAGACTGGCACCTTTTACGTCTTCAAATACGCTATATAATAATTTAGAGGGCAATAAGAAAGATTACACCCCAAAATATTTCACCCTAGTTCACGAAATATTTCGAAATTCGGAACTTTCCTATTCACTTGGCTGCTGCTTATTTACCTTAGCTAGATAATTTATTTGCATTTTGCCTATGTTGATTTTACTACGACTGAAATAATTCGGGTAGAACTGGATAAATTTATATTTTCGAGATATATAAAACATTTCCATTTTTTTAATATTAAATTTTAATTACTGATAATTGACTGTAATTTAGTAAAAATGCAGTGGCGGCGCCAGCTTTTTTAGGTTGGGCGATACCCGACGAAAATATTTGGGGTGGGGGAGGTGGTAAAGAGCTTTTCTAAAAATGCGGAAAAATGCTACCACAAATTTCTGAGGCTAAATTATAGATCGTCATATTTTAGCTCTAAAAATTTAGCATTTTTCCACACTTTTTAGAACTCACTCAACTTAACCTTGTCGAAAAGAGTGGATGATTTTGAAGATACAGGGTGTCAAAAGTTTAATATGGTTTAAATTTTTGTATAAATAATTTGGTTAATAATAGGTTTATTGCCACAATATTCGGCTGGAGAAGTTTTGGGGAGTGTAAAACTAAAATCTTCAATTACTTTTATTGTAAAGTTCAGAAGGTGCCACCTCAGATATCTTGCATTCAAAACAAAAGAACCGTTTTGTGCATCTCTGTTTTTTAGTTAACGATAAAAAAATTTAATATTTTTTAAAATATTTTACCTTAAAACGGTATACATGATAAAAGTTGACTTAAAGAACCTGTTTTTGGAGTATTTGGATTTAAAAATTTATTTTCTGTATGGAAATTTAGGCTATACAGGGTGTTAAAGAAGAAGATACTGAATTTTAAGACTGCGATCATTGGGTGATTAAGGTTGATTAAGAAAAAAGTTCTTATAAACCTATGTCATAAATGTCTTATTTTTGAGGTACAGGGTGGTAAAACAGCTGTTTTTTTATTTCACTTTACCACCCTGTATCTTAAAAGTTAACCCATTTAAAACATATTTAAACTTTTATTCTTAAAAATCATCTAAGAACTATGAAAACGGCTGCTTAAATAAATTTGTTCCACGTAAACCTTTTTAGGTAAAGAATAAAGAATTAGATTTTTATCTAAAGGTAAATACAGAATGGCCTAAAAACTTATTCCGTATTAAATTTGTGTTAAATTCCGCAGATGGCGCCCTCTAAATTTTACAATAAAATTGAAAGCCTATTAAATTGTTTTACCAATACACCTATTATTACCAAAATTATTAAGAAAAAAACTAAAACCAGATTAATTGAGATTTAGACTAAGGTATGTAAGCAGAGCCGTACACAGGGTGGCTTCCCCCAGGAGCCCAAAACTGTCCTCTTTAAGATAGGTTGTTTGCTGGAGGTGGCGCCTAAGCCGCTTTGTTTACTCACCTGGAGTCCCTTTTTTTGGTGGTCGCCTTTTTGCCTTCTCCTCCTAAATCACTTTCTGTGTACGGCCCTGTATGTAAGTGTAAATAGATGGTCATTTTTAGCGTCAAGAATTGGTGGAAACACTAGAGCTTGAGCCTTCCCAAAAAAAACACCTGCTAGGTGAGCTAAAAACGTTTATTTTAAACTATGGTTACTTTTTCGCATTAAATCTCACGAAATTTTGCACTAATCCGTCACTTTATAAGTTATATTTATGATTTATCTTATAAATGGTAGAAACTCAAAGTTAAAGGGGATATTAATGGGGGTGAAGCCTAACCAAAACTTTATGTGTACGATGTATTTTTTAAAGTTAAGCTACACAAACATATCGACCAAATAAACATCTAAATATTTGATGTTTTGCATTTTTGGGATGAAACAAATGGATTTCGGGAAAATTGTTTGCTTATTAGGCTGTAAAAACCCAAAAATTACCTTTTTAAATTCACTCTTAGGGATATAGGTACCCTATTCTGTTTAATAAATGACATTTATTTTGTATTTTTTTTTTTAATAAGCTTTGGGAAGAAAATTCGAATTTTTTGAATACTTTAGATAGGATTTTTATTTTTATTTAAATTTTAAACGAAAATCTTAATTCTTGCTTTCTAATGACATAGCGCCACATAATATTAATTTTTATTATTGCGACCATAGATCATTTATTCAAGAATTCCGTGATTTGGATTATTTGGGATGTTTTTTCTTGGGCCCCGTGGCGTTTCTTTGCTTTTTAGTTCATACGCCGGTTGGGCAATTTAGGGTGGACGCTTGCCACACCGCGCCCAACCCTGGCGCCGCCACTGTAAAAATGGTAATAAATATTCCAAAAACGAGGAAGTAAAACTCTTTATTGCTTGCAAAGCAAGATTTTGTATCCGTTAGATATTATCCACTCTGGGGATGCGGATCATTACACTAGTCAAAGACCTTTCTCTCAGAGCTTATTGAGGTCACCAACCGCAGACCGGTTTCGAACTATTTTAGTTCTCATCAGTACGGAGTAGGCGATAACAATGAATCCTAAAGAAATTGCTTAAGAGCTCGTAATGGCATATAAGCGAAGCAGCTTATTACGCCCTTTTTACAAGCAGTAATTAGTTTTACTTTCTCTATTTATAATATTTTCGACTGTTTGTCAAGAATACTTATATTTTGTTAAGTATGGTAAGAATTGTTAATTATACGTACCCACAAAGTTGGTAGTATTCAAATACTCGGTATTCTGGATCCTATTTAGAATACATTTGTCTGGTATTCGTAATTGGTCACGAAATAATAATAAATGGTCACTTTGTGTGACGAATTGGTCATCCATACATAGAGTTGCTATCCATCCCGATAAGTCCGGTGATAACTTAGCGTGTAAGGCGTTAAGTCGTTGAGCGCACAACGGACGTGAGGTGGGATCCTGCTGAGGCCAAATACTTATTTATAAGTTGGTCGGAAATTTAGTGGTTAGCTCAACACCAGACGGACAAAGTGCAAAATGTATCGACGCTGAAGGCCACCAAAGGCCCAGGGCGCCCGAACACACTTTGCTGTGTCCTGCGCAACCGTAGACATGCAGACCCCACTCAGTTAGTAGGTTCAGTAGTGCCCCCTGGGTGGAGACGAGGTCTTAAGTTGTCGCTCATAGGACCGTGGTTCGGAACCCACGTTAAGCTGTAGGTCCCGTCTGGCTGACATCACCCAGACGTAAAAAGACAGGGCGCACAATAAGCCGAGTGGCTTCAGTGCACGGGTTATCCCGGCCCTATTCTTATCTAATCTATCACCATTATTAGGCCCTATATCCCGACGCGACGTCCCGATTTCACAGCAAAAAGTCCCGATTTACGATATAGAACAAAATATTTAATTTTCTATAAACCCCTTTATCAAAATCATTTAAAATATATTAATACTTACTTTTAATTCCTTTACATAATATCAAAACAGGAATCGACGGTTGTCAGAATTGGTCGAAGTAGTTTTGGAATATCGTTATAACTGATGTATATGTATACTGCCCCCTCCCTCCCCCGGCTACCTAAAACATACCAAAAATCAAGGTGTTCCGACATTGGCTATAGAATTTATGACAAACACCAACTGTTACCAACGTGTTTAAATATCAAGGTCATCAACACATTTTTAGCGCCTCAAATTAATCATACATGACTCAATCAAAAAGTATGCAATTGGTCACAGAATGGTCAACATTGGTTAATATGATTAATTTATTGGTTAGCAAGATTAAAGGAGTTATTAAATAAGTACATTAAAGGACAAAAAAAAGTTATGACCGGCCAAAAATTTAAAATTTTAGATTCAAATCTGAAAGCTAGTAACAATTGGAGAATTAGTCATAGGTATCTAATATTTGGTCAAAGATACTGGAATAAACAAAAAGAGTTTAACATTTCAAGGTAACTAATTGTTACATAATTATATTAACCACATCAACATCAACATTCGGAGGTCGTTTCATCGTAACAATTGGTCACTAATTGGTCATAATTGGTCATTAGGTCAAAATCATGACCTCCTATTTTTTAAGAGACTCTTCATAACTATACACTTATGTATTTAAAATAAAAAATTGTGTTGACTTACTTTTTGTAGAAATATTATCCAAATGGTATAAATTTATTTTCAATTTCTAAGTCGTCCGAAATTATTGAAATTATTAATTTTCGATACTTTTTATTAAATTTATTCGTAAACCGCCAAATTTTAAATTTAGTAATATATGAACCCAAAGAAGTAAAGGCGGACTTTACGGTATTTTTTACTTAATAAAATTGTTGAAATAAATTTTATTATCTGTCAATAGATATTCAAATAATTTATTATAAATTCTTCAGACGGTAATTCTAATAAACTTACCATTATTGCACAAGAAAGAGAAAAATTACTACATAGATTTTCCTTCATCGTAGACCGTGGAGAAAATTGCGGGAAAATCGAATCATATTTGCGTTCGCGACAACCGTCGCCAAATCGATGGGAAAATCGAGTGGTTCCCTTTTTGTATATAATAAACGAACAAAATTGCATTTTCTCGAGATTTATCGGGGCACGTCGAATGGAAAAAATGGTAATAAAACTTTACTTTGATGTGAGTATTCACTGCACGTAGAAATTGATTCTTTTGGAAAATGTTAAATTAAATTGTTGCTTTTTTTAAAGTAAAATATACAGTTTCTAAACAAATGCAAAAAAATTTAATGAGGTGATTTGCCACCAAAAAATAAGAAAAAAACTTTATATAAACATGTCCTTAATTTCTTAGTTTTTTGAACTAAGGGGGTTAAATTTTTAAAATGTTGTTTTTTTATAATGACTTTTATACCCACTCAGCTATTTTTAAAAAATTTAGAAGGCAGCCTTTGACCAAAACACATTTTTGGGCATACAACAAACAAAACACATTTTTCCAGTGTCGTCCATGAAGGGTTTAGGGTAAAAATTTTTTGAGAAAAAATGGTACGCCACTGCATTTTTTAAAATAAAAGTATTTTTTTAAATACCCATTAAATTTAAAACAAATTTGGTCTCCTTACTTTTTTGTTTCATGTACGGCTTTTGCGTAAATAAATAAAAACAATTTCTTGACATGGTCAAATTCCTATCTAATTAAAGAATAAATAAAGAAGATTAATTAGGAATACAAACTGACCATGCCAAAAATTGTTTTTATTGATTTACGCGAAACCGTACATCAAACAAAAAAGTCAGAGAGATTAAATTTGTTTTAAAATAAACAGGAATTAAAAAAGATTTTTATTTTAGAAAAATGCAGTGGTACTATTTTACACTGGTATAAATTGTTTTTTCTTTTATACCAAAACATGTCTTCTGGTGCAAAGAGTGCGTCTCCAAAATTTTAAAAAAATATATTAATGGGTATAAAAGTTATTATTAAAAATTAAAAATTAACGCCCTGTAGTTCAAGAATTAAGACGTTTAGGACATATGTTCATATAAAGTGTTTTCTTATTTTTTGGTTGCAAATCACCTCCTAAATTTTTTGCATTTGTTTGGAAACACCCTGTATACAGGGTGTTTTAGAACTATGGGATCAAACTTCAAGGTATGATTCCTTTTAATTTTATAAAAAAAAGTTTCTTTAAACATATGTAACATAATAAAAAATTTATTTAAAACAATAAGGCGCTTGTTTTGCCCTAACCAAATTGTTATTATTGGGTCCGGTGGCGTCTCAGTGGGCACCGCAGCTTACATTATTGGGAAAAAAGTACGCCACTGACTTTTTTGACGTTTTAGTTTTTTTATAATTATGCAATTAATAATACAACTTTAAGTCATTCTAAAAAGTAGCCCTAAACAGCATGAAATAAAATCTTAAATTACCAAATAAAAAATTTCGATCTTAGTAAATGGGGATAATGACAATTTTCCATAAAATTCACGAAAGCTAATGATTCTATTCTATTCAAAGAAGAGCTATTCGTCTCATTAATGATCCTTCACTTACAGAAAGGCTTCCTTCTCTTGCACATCGTCGGGCTGTGGGGGATTTATCGCTTTTTATAGGTCCTTCCATGGCTTCTGCTCTGAAGAATTGTCCAGTTTAGTTCCTCCACTTACGGTTCCCAACAGAGAAACTCGTAGTTCCGCGCGTATGCATCCCTATACGGTCCAACTGGACAGGCCCCGAACTTCCCACTTTGTTTGTTCTTTTATCCCTAGAGTTTCTAGGTTGTGGAACCTGCTGCCCGCGGATGTCTTTCCTTCCCCTTTCTTCAAGTATTTAAGTCTCGTGTCAACAAACTCCCTCTTACCTCGCTAAACAAAAAAAAATCGGCAAGTAATTGTTTTGTTTTAATTTTTGCTTTTCATATCATGTTGTCTATGGGTACTTTTAGAAGAGGTAGCTTTAATTTTTTTAAATGAAGGTAGATAAAATAAATACAGAAGATTAAAAAGTTGTATTATTAGTTGTTTAATTACAAAAAATAAAAAAAAAACAAAAAATAATAACAATGTGGTTAGGGCTTAATAAGCGCCTTCCTTTAAATAAATTAGCCAAATTTTATTCAAATCAGGCCTTTTTCGGATTTTTTTAAATAAAATACAAAGTGTAATACCTTTTTGAAATAAAAATAATTTGACCATTTAAAAAATGGCAATTAACTTTTGTTTTTTCTTTGTTAACAATTTATCAACAAGTGATTCTTTATATATAAAGAGTTTTATAGTATTACAGAACCTAAAAACAATAATTTTAAGTTTATAAATTATATACCAAACATCAGCAATAATGTATCCAATAGGCTAGATAAGTTAGGCTGTAAAACTGTGTCTGTAAATAAGAGTAACCTAGGTAGATTATTAGTTAACAATAAAGACAAAACAGAAAAATTAGATATGTCAGGGGTTTATAAAGTTAATTGCGCAGACTGTAATGCGGAATATATTGGTCAAAGTGGAAGGAGCATAAAAAACAGAATAAAAGAACACAAAACATCAATTTTAAATGGTTTAAAAAACACAGGCATTTCAACACATTGTATAGAACAAAACCACTTTATAGATCTTAATAATGTTAAACTACTCCATAGAGAAAACAAAGGTAAAAAATTAAATTTATATGAACAACTAGAAATTAAAAAATCACTTATAGACAATACAACTCTTTCTACCAATGATCAAATAAATTTCGCAGATATGTCAATTATAAATAAATTTATTACCACATCTGGGCCGCATAATAAAACCCCTAATAATATTTTATAGACCTTTTTGGGAAAAACGTGTTAAATGGTTCTGTTTGTAAATATTTCTCTTTTTTAAGTTTAGTATACGAAGTACTCTTGATGAAGCCCTAGAAAGGCGAAACAATTTGTAGAGTAATGCTCTAATAATTTTTGAAACATTAAAAAGCAATTTTTTCTATTTAGTATTAATATTTAAAAATGTTTCACAAGAAACCAACTGCGGATACAATTCAGTGTATTAAAAATATATATTATTTTAACGAAACTTAACATTTTCTATTACTAATGACTAGCACCAAAATGAATTATAGTTTTACTAATAATTGTCTTTGTTAGAACTTTTTAATAATTTACTAGATTTTAGACAAATATTTTTAAAAATCTTAATTTTTACATAAAGTTACACAAAAATTTGTTGTCCGGACATTTATCTATCATTTCGTGAACGCACCTGGAATTGGGCCTAAATAATATATTACCGCAACTATTAAGTGCTATGACTCAATAGTAAAAAACAACATTTTATCGGCAATTAGAGTGTTGTACACTTAATAAATTTTAATTAGGTGATATTTTGTTTTTTAATTCGATATATAAGAAGCGTACATCAATATATCATCATCATCCCGGTAATGCGTTTTATTAGCTTAAAATATTAATAGAAAACACCTTTTACCGTAGCAAAAAATGGAGCGTAAACGGATATTTAGGAAACGTTTTCGAATTTAACCTAACCATTTTAACTTTTTTTTTTAAAACAATTATTTTAGAAATTCAAATAAATAATAAAATTTACTCGGTTTTGTAGTGAACCTGTTTATGTAAGTGTCCCCTGAATGGCATAGGAGGATGTCTTAAGAGATCGGGTTTTAAATGGAATAATTTAACTTGTTTTACTAAACTGTTTATAGACTTTGTTGTCAAATAAAAGCAATTTTTACAAAAGATATAAATAAGAAAGAAGCACTTTAAAAATACATTTAAATTTAATAGTTTCTTACAAATTTACTAAATATATTATTTCGGGAACACGGGTAATTTTGGTAACAGTATTAAAAATGTCGTTAAACACATACATTTTTAGATATTTTTACTAAAGCGTCATAGTCCCATAAAAAACATTGTAATTTAGTTCATGTAAAGCTAGTTTATTTATAAATGATGCTAATATTTTTGTATTTCTTAGTTAGTATACATATTTAACGTAACTTTTTTCTTTTTTCTAGTATTTTATGCTTTTAAAAGATTTCGTATGTATAATTAAGAAATTTTAAATTTAAATATTAAATATTGACCTTCGTTAGAGCGTAATTAATCTACTTATTATGATTATACCTTGCATTTTTTTTTGTCACAAAATTAATCTTGAAATTTTCTCCCTTAGTGATTTTAAGCCATATCTGCAATCTACAAAAATGTTAAGAGTTTTTAAATAGTCCCAGCTAGTGAACCCTTCGAGTAACGTTACACCTGTAAGGCTGAAATTTTTGTATAGGGATGGCAGGCATCAGCCGTGCACATCATCACCCTGTATATTTTTGAAAGTTTTAAAAATTATAAATAATAAAAGAATTTGAGCTGTAAGCTTGAAATTTTTCTAGGATCTAGTTCATTCATAGTAAGGTTTGAAAAAAAATGACAGGCGTTTTCGATGAGTAAAACTACCTGCCAGGCGAACTGAAAGGTGTGGCTGTCTTTGGTTGGCAATATTTCCAAAACTTATAAAGTTAGATGTACCTAATGTGGTGTTTTCTTAAAGCTCTTTTAGGAATCTTTTTAACGATGATACTGGTGATATAATACAGGGTAAATTTTTTTTTGTTAATGAGGCACCCTGTATATTATACTACCATTTAAACGACCTTAAAAAAGCTTTAAGAAAACACCACATTAGGTACATCTAACTTTATTAGTTTTGGAAATATGGCCATTTAAATCAGCCACACCTTTCAGTTCGCCTGGCAGGTACTAGCTTATCGAAAGGCCTGTCAAATCTTTTTCAACCTGACCATAAATGAACTAAATCTTAGAAAATTTCAAGCTTACAGCATCAAGATTTTTATTTTTATAATTTTTTTAAACCTTCAAAAATGGACAGGGTGATGATGTGCACGACTAATGCCTGCCAGGTGATGATTTTCGTACTAATCATGCTATGACTCATCACTATACAAATTTCCAGCCTTACAGGTCTAACGTTACTTAAAGGATTTACTAGCTCTCAAAAATTAAAACTAGTTAAAAGTTGCATTTTTTTTGTTTCAGGTTAGTTAAGAAGATATATCCTATTACAAAACAGGACAAATCTTAACCAGACCAAGAAAAAGCGTTAAACGTATGTATGTATTTAATTATTTAAAAGTGCCACAAAGAATTTTTTAAATTAAAAAACAAACAATATTTGTTGTTTACAAATATTAAGGAGACGCTTAGCGTCGAAGCCAGACGACTTTTAAATAAGCATACACACGGTGAGGCATGCCTTCGACTTTACTTGAAAGGGTAACTCTGCGAGTAAGACTGCTTCTGTGATTTGACTAGAAACGCGCCATCAGTTTAGTATACAAACGATAACATTGAGAATTTAGATCAAGGAGCACAGTGTTGCAATTCGGTCAAACAGCTGATAAAAATAGGTATCTAGATTCAATTTGGCAAAGAATATTTACATACATAACCTGATTAGTTTTTAAATATCACGAAAAATATTAGGCATCATTGTCTGATAACCTTGATAACCTTAATAACTCAAAGCAGTATAATAGTTAGTGTTTCTGAGAAACTTTATATATAGCCATAAAGCGTAAGTTGTTCGTTATTTAGACTTGAACTGCAGATAAACCAAAACTGACTTCGCATGTTTTGCTTCTTGCTGAATTTTTAACGAAATCCATGATGGCAACCACTTAAACGCTTAACACTAGTTGTAGACTAACTATTCTTTTAACAACAGAAAGCAAAACTTGATTATGAAATGTCATTATGTTCTAAATTTGTAAATGCAACGTTGCCAGGTCGCTTAATTTTAGTTTTCAATAAGCCTTCAGACTGCAGTGCATCACTTAGGAGAGCGGTTGTCGGACCTGTGTGAGATGACCCCTAAGGGCGAAAGACAATTAATAACCTTTTCTTGTAAAAACTACAAATAGGTAAGTCAGCTATTTACTTTATTTTATACTCTTATTTACTGTACTTAACCTAAAAACCAGCCATATTTGACATATTGCTCTTTTTAGTAAAATTATGTATGTAAAATAAAATAAATTGCTGACATACCTATAAGTAGTTCTTACAATAAAAGGTTATTAATTACATGTTATTTTATTATTAAATTTGTGACTCTGGCAGTGACACAATTATTTTAAAATAATTAAAACCCAAAATATTATTTTCTTTCTTCACTTGTAATCGTTATTGAGTATATCAGCATACTGTTGATATCTGAAAAACCAGCAATGACGTATGGTGTGTTATACATTTTTATAGAATTTATTTGAGAGTCAAAATTTGTTGAAATATTCTATTTAAAAACCCTACTTGACGAGAAAAATTCTGTTGTTCAGGCACTGAAGAAAAATGTAAACTGGGTTTCTTTAAACACCAATCCAACTTTCTTAGGGGTGGCAGTTTCTTTTAAACTAACCACTTCTAATTTCGATGTGGCTTGTCCACAGGGTGGTTCTATATTTTTAGTATGATTTACTATTTAAAGTAGGAACTTTCTAAGCTAAATTTGTTACAGAAAAACTACCATTAAAACAATTAAATTTTATTTAAAACAAAAAATAAATTGATAAATAATGGTAAGTTAAACTAAATAAAGGCTTGAAAAAATGAATAGTCTTTTAGATCTTATTTCTAAATTACCTTACAGTTTATTGTCAGTAAATTTGTCCAGTCTGCACAGCACATTCACTTTAAATCACTATTACAATTATTGTACAGTATATCTGTTGAAAGTCTCAAGACATTTGATCTGCAGTGTTATTTTATGTTGTAATGCTCGGGAACGGATTAAAAATGAAAAAGTTGAGAAAACCTTAGCGTTTTCACGAAATGTCTTCTCTAAGACAATTTGTACAAACAGTTTGCACAAAACAGCTGGGAATAGCAAAAAGAGAAACTTCTTTTGATAAATACTTAGTTAAAAGAACCTTGACGTTCTTTTTGTAATAGTTGTCCTTTTGACAAGTCTATTACGTAATCTTTGTAACCTTATGTTACTTAAGGGAGCCCCAATACACTTTTGGGGGTGAAAATTTAAGAGAAAACCTTACGTTCTCGTAAACTAACGTGAAAAAAGTAACCTCTTGTTACATGAGTGAAATCTTAATTTACACTGAATTGTCAAAAGTAATTTGGGAGAAAGAAGTTAAAATAGAGGTGGGTCCAAATAAAAGGAAATGGTTAAACCAATAAAAATACAGAAACAAATTAAACCAAATATGGCTTCCATAATTTAGAAATCCTATTGGTCGACTAAAAGAACCAATATCTAGGGTGAAATTATTAAAAGTTATTCTGGGAACTAGTCAAAGCCCCGACAAAGCATGCCGATATCGCTGTGGCGCAAGCCGCCAAAAGCGCGGCCGCGTTTGCGGGAGAAGCCCGGCGGAGATCTTCAAATGCTTATTTCTGATAGCGGTATTTCGCCGAAAGGAGACATGAACCGGGGTTAAATAAACAAAGAATTTAAAAATAGATGAATATTCTTAGAAGTCAGTAAAAAGATTATTTGATATTTTTAAGGAAGTAAATTTGAATAATTTGCAACTTTGTAAGAAAATAGAGAGTTTTCGCAACATACTCCCCCCTTGAAGTTTCATAAACTTTAAAGACAAGTAAAAGCGCGAGCAAGAAATTTAAAAATGTTCACTTACACCTTTGCGTGAAAGTGTGAACCATCTTTATGGTAAGAGTGAGTAAGAGAGAAAACCCATTTTATGGTTTTGCGAGTGAGTAACCAATTAAATGGTTAAAAGGAGTAACTACGTGTTCTTTAACAACGAGTTAGAGTATGTTACAACAAATAAGTATACAACAAGTAAGCGATAAAACGTTTTGTTGTGAAGGAATGTAAACATTATATGTTTAAATAAATTAATGAGAGGAATGTATGTGATGATGTGTTACAAATTACTGTATGGTAGGGTTAGAATCATAATCTTGTTGATATTCAGGTGTGTCTTGTTGGGGTAGTGGGCAAATTTTTGTGATACTGCGTGTGTAAATACCATCTCGGGTTTTAATTTTAACAGCTCTAACCTGGTTGTCTTTACCAGGTAACACTTCCAAAACTCTGGCCAAGGGCCACTGCAATGGAGGAGTATCATCATCTTTTAATAAAACAAGTGTATTAACTGTTATATTAGGTAAAGTTTGAAACCATTTCGGACGATTTTGAAGTCTGTTAAGATAGTCCGTGGTCCAGCTTTTCCAGAAAGATTGTTGTATTTGAGTAAGTCTTTTCCAAATTGTAAGTCTATTTGTAGGAATATGTGTTATATCTTTATCGGGGAAAGAAGTAAGACCAGAGCCAATTAGAAAATGTCCTGGAGTTAGGGCTTGAAAATCATTGGGATCGTTTGAGAGTGGACAAAGTGGTCTAGAGTTTAGAATTGCCTCAATTGAAACCAAAACTGTATAGAACTCTTCAAACGTTAGATGAGCTTCACCTATTAAGCGGTGTGTATGATATTTTACACTTTTTACAGCCGCTTCCCAAATACCACCCCAGTGTGGGCTTCTGGGAGGAATGAATTGAAATTCTTTTTCATTTTGAGAAAGATATTCCTTTATGGATTCTAAGGTTTCCTTTTTTGAAAAAATTCATAAAGAGAGTAAAGTTGATTTTTGCACCACAAAAATTTGTTGCGTTGTCACTGTAAATGACTGAGGGATTACCGCGTCGAGAAATAAATCTTTTAAGAGCCAAAATGTAATCTTCGGTAGATAGACTAGAAACTAATTCCGTATGTATTGCCTTGGTTGCCATGCATACAAAAATAGCAATATAACATTTAATGAGAGGTGCTTTACGTAGTCTAGATGATTTTAAAAGAAAAGGACCCGCGTCACACCGACACGACTAAAAGGATGATTAAATTGTACTCTGTCTTTTGGCAAATCTGACATTATTTGCTCAGCAGGTTGAGCTCTAAAGCGAAAACAAGTGACACAATTTCTTATTAGACGCTTAACTTCTCTAAGGCCATTCATAGGCCAATATCTAAGTCTGAAGTTTGAGAGAACATTTTGAGCACCGGCGTGTCCTAAGCGTTTGTGTTCTTGTATAAGCATTAATGATACTACATAATTATTAGACGGAAGTAAAAGTGGGTGTTTTTGTTCAAAAGGGATATTAGCATGTTCTAGTCTACCACCTACACGTAAGAGACCGTGTGTATCTATAAATGGATTGAGTTTTTTAATATGCTTGTCTGAGAGAGTTTTGTTGTTACTCAATTCATAGATTTCCTTAGAGAAATGTCGAGTTTGTAAAACTTTAACTATTAAATGAAGAGAGTTTTTTAATTCGTGTATCTGAAGTGGTCCGATAATTTTATTATCATTGTTTTTACAATTATGAGCAAATCTAAGAGTATAAGCTACTGTACGTTGTAGTCTTGAAAAACTAGAAAATCTACCAAATAGAGAAGACCAGAATGCAGTTTGATCTGACATTTCTAATGAGACTAACGAAATTTTCTTTTCTTCTGGAAGATTATTTATTTCAGGGGCAAGTGACACTTTTGAAAGATCCAAATTAGGATTGTGCAAGAAGTTGGGACCGTTAAACCAAAGTTTTGAGTTTAAAATATCTTGAATAGGTATACCACGGGAAGGGACCTTATGTGTCGCCAAGTAAAGTTTGAGGTTAGTTGCTGAATTTGTGCAACTCTGTTGGAGACAAAAATATTCCAACGTGAAGCGTGTGATTTAATTCAGCAAAGTGCAATTTCTGAATCTGACCAGAGATGTATAGAAGAAACATCAAATCTATGTTTATAAATTGTGAGAAGTTTAGAGACTAGCTGAACCAGTAATAGCATAGCACAAAGTTCCAATCGTGGCAGGGTAACAGTTTTTAGGGGAGCAACTCTGGACTTCGAGGATATTAAAAAACAAGAAACAGAATTATCTGTGTAAACTGTACGAATGTAAACAGCTGCTGCGTAAGCTCTGAGGCTTGAGTCAGCAAAACCATGAAATTGAATTTCTTTTATTTGTTTATCACTTAAAAGATATCTAGGGATTTTTAAGCTTTGTAAAAGTGGCAAATTATCAATAAAATTACTCCAATCGTGTAAGAGTGTACTGTCCGTGATAGGAGTATCCCATTCTAATTTTAAAGTCCAGATTTTCTGCATAATAAGTTTACCACTGACTATAATAGGAGACAAGAAACCTAAGGGATCATAGCACTGAGCTATGGTAGAGAGTATTTTCTTTTAGTAACTGGACCAGTAAACGATTTTTGGGAGCAGCAATACTAAATGAGTCTACTATAGGGTTCCATTTTATGCCAAGAACTTTATTAGGAGCATCCTCAAAATTTAAGTCCTGCTCAGAAGTTTTTCTTTGGATATTTTGTTCAAAAATTGCGGAGAATTAGAACACCATTTGTGTAATGGAAAGCCATGAGAATTTAAAAGTGAGTTTAGTTCATCATATAAGAGTTGTAAGTTCTTGAAGTTGTCTACGCCTCCAAGAACGTCATCACAATATGTTTGATGCAATAATGCATCAGCAGCGAGAGGGTAATCTGTCTGATTAGTAACTGCAACTTCATTTAAAACCCTAGTTGCTAGAAAGGGAGCCGAGTTAGTAACATAGGTAACAGTGGAAAGTTCAATACATTTAAATGGTTCTTGTGAATTTTCTCTCCAAAGAATATTTAAAAGAAATGTTTGATCTGGATTAATTCTAATTTGTCTGAACATTTTTTCAATATCAGACGTAAGTACAAATTTAAAAGACCGAAAACGACAAAGTATGTCATACAGATCTGGTTGAACTTGGTAACCTTTAAGGGTAATGTCATTCAGTGAATAACCTGATGAACTTTTACAGGAGCCGTCAAACACCACTCTAAGCTTAGTGGTTACACTGTCCTCCTTAATGACAGCGTGGTGTGGAAAAAAATATTTCGGTTGTGAAAGTTCATTGTGGGTCGTGAGAGGACAAATCTTCTTAAACAAGTGTATTAACTGTTATATTAGGTAAAGTTTGAAACCATTTCGGACGATTTTGAAGTCTGTTAAGATAGTCCGTGGTCCAGCTTTTCCAGAAAGATTGTTGTATTTGAGTAAGTCTTTTCCAAATTGTAAGTCTATTTGTAGGAATATGTGTTATATCTTTATCGGGGAAAGAAGTAAGACCAGAGCCAATTAGAAAATGTCCTGGAGTTAGGGCTTGAAAATCATTGGGATCGTTTGAGAGTGGACAAAGTGGTCTAGAGTTTAGAATTGCCTCAATTGAAACCAAAACTGTATAGAACTCTTCAAACGTTAGATGAGCTTCACCTATTAAGCGGTGTGTATGATATTTTACACTTTTTACAGCCGCTTCCCAAATACCACCCCAGTGTGGGCTTCTGGGAGGAATGAATTGAAATTCTATTTCATTTTGAGAAAGATATTCCTTTATGGATTCTAAGGTTTCCTTTTTTGAAAAAATTCATAAAGAGAGTAAAGTTGATTTTTTGCACCACAAAAATTTGTTGCGTTGTCACTGTAAATGACTGAGGGATTACCGCGTCGAGAAATAAATCTTTTAAGAGCCAAAATGTAATCTTCGGTAGATAGACTAGAAACTAATTCCGTATGTATTGCCTTGGTTGCCATGCATACAAAAATAGCAATATAACATTTAATGAGAGGTGCTTTACGTAGTCTAGATGATTTTAAAAGAAAAGGACCCGCGTAATCTACACCGACACGACTAAAAGGACGATTAAATTGTACTCTGTCTTTTGGCAAATCTGACATTATTTGCTCAGCAGGTTGAGCTCTAAAGCGAAAACAAGTGACACAATTTCTTATTAGACGCTTAACTTCTCGAAGGCCATTCATAGGCCAATATCTAAGTCTGAAGTTTGAGAGAACATTTTGAGCACCGGCGTGTCCTAAGCGTTTGTGTTCTTGTATAAGCATTAATGATACTACATAATTATTAGACGGAAGTAAAAATTAGAACACCATTTGTGTAATGGAAAGCCATGAGAATTTAAAAGTGAGTTTAGTTCATCATATAAGAGTTGTAAGTTCTTGAAGTTGTCTACGCCTCCAAGAACGTCATCACAATATGTTTGATGCAATAATGCATCAGCAGCGAGAGGGTAATCTGTCTGATTAGTAACTGCAACTTCATTTAAAACCCTAGTTGCTAGAAAGGGAGCCGAGTTAGTACCATAGGTAACAGTGGAAAGTTCAATACATTTAAATGGTTCTTGTGAATTTTCTCTCCAAAGAATATTTAAAAGAAATGTTTGATCTGGATTAATTCTAATTTGTCTGAACATTTTTTCAATATCAGACGTAAGTACAAATTTAAAAGACCGAAAACGACAAAGTATGTCATACAGATCTGGTTGAACTTGGTAACCTTTAAGGGTAATGTCATTCAGTGAATAACCTGATGAACTTTTACAGGAGCCGTCAAACACCACTCTAAGCTTAGTGGTTACACTGTCCTCCTTAATGACAGCGTGGTGTGGAAAAAATATTTCGGTTGTGAAAGTTCATTGTGGGTCGTGAGAGGGACAAATCTTCCATGATTCAGTGAAACATATTCATTTATGAACTTCCTGTATTCTGCAAAGTAGAGAGGGTCTTTCAGAATTTTTTTCTCGAGGTTTTCAAACCTTTTACGAGCGATAGAAAATGAGTCACCAAGTTTAAGATTTTCTTCCGAACTTTTAAGTGGTAAATTTACCTGAAATGTTCCATTTTCAAGCATTTTAGTAGTACTTTGAAAGAGGGCTTCTGCCATCTCATCCTCTGGGGAAAGTTTTAAATATTTTTATAAAAAGCTGTCAAATTTTACAGACTTTTATTAGGCTTTACGAAGGACCATAGAGAAAATTTTGCGATCCGACGGGACCGTAAAAAAAATACTAAATCCGGCTCGAATGAACCATGAAGAAAAATGTAAACTGGGTTTCTTTAAACACCAATCCAACTTTCTCAGGGGTGGCAGTTTCTTTAAACTAACCACTTCTAATTTCGATGTGGCTTGTCCACAGGGTGGTTCTATATTTTAGTATGATTTATTATTTAAAGTAGGAACTTTCTAAGCTAAATTTGTTACAGAAAAACTACTATTAAAACAATTAAATTTTATTTAAAACAAAAAATAAATTGATAAATAATGGTGAGTTAAACTAAATAAAGGCTTGAAAAAATGAATAGTCTTTTAGATCTTATTTCTAAATTACCTTACAGTTTATTGTCAGTAAATTTGTCCAGTCTGCACAGCACATTCACTTTAAATCACTATTACAATTATTGTACAGTATATCTGTTGAAAGTCTCAAGACATTTGGTCTGCAGTGTTATTTTATGTTGTAATGCTCGGGAACGGGTTAAAAAATGAAAAGTTGAGAAAACGTTAGCGTTTTCACGAAATGTCTTCTCTAAGACAATTTGTACAAACAGTTTGCACAAAACAGCTGGGAATAGCAAAAAGAGAAACTTCTTTTTGATAAATACTTAGTTAAAAGAACCTTGACGTTCTTTTTGTAATAGTTGTCCTTTTGACAAGTCTATTACGTAATCTTTGTAACCTTATGTTACTTAAGGGAGCCCCAATACACTTTTGGGGGTGAAAATTTAAGAGAAAACCTTACGTTCTCGTAAACTAACGTGAAAAAAGTAACCTCTTGTTACATGAGTGAAATCTTAATTTACACTGAATTATCAAAAGTAATTTGGGAGAAAGAAGTTAAAATAGAGGTGGGTCCAAATAAAAAGGAAATGGTTAAACCAATAAAAATACAGAAACAAATTAAACCAAATATGGCTTCCATAATTTAGAAATCCTATTGGTCGACTAAAAGAACCAATATCTAGGGTGAAATTATTAAAAGTTATTCTGGGAACTAGTCAAAGCCCCGACAAAGCATGCCGATATCGCTGTGGCGCAAGCCGCCAAAAGCGCGGCCGCGTTTGCGGGAGAAGCCCGGCGGAGATCTTCAAATGCTTATTTCTGATAGCGGTATTTCGCCGAAAGGAGACATGAACCGGGGTTAAATAAACAAAGAATTTAAAAATAGATGAATATTCTTAGAAGTCAGTAAAAAGATTATTTGATGTTTTTAAGGAAGTAAATTTGAATAATTTGCAACTTTGTAAGAAAATAGAGAGTTTTCCCAACATTAACATACAACAACCTTGTATGTTAATACATTTTTTTGATAGACACTACTAGGTCTAAAAAAGAGTGTATCTAAATAAACATTTCTTATTTTAAGCCTATTTTTGTATCTTGTATAGACTTGAGACACTCTGTAATATAGGCTCATGACTTTTTCTGGTTGTATGACGCTTCTGAGCCCTCCTGTACGAGTCACCACTGACAAAAACTATGTCTTTTGTTAGGAATATTATAATACTTGTATAATAAATTACCTAAAAAGCTGGTACCTGGACTAACATAACCCTTTTAAACCTATTTGATCGAAATACGAAACCCTAGTTGAACCCTTATTAACAAGAACAAGAATCCTTACTTTTCTCAAATTACTTGATTGTATTTGTTATTCACCTGTTGTTACATTGGCAAACAACAGGTGTCTCGGTAATTAGAATATTGATTTACAGCTTTTGTGCGGAAATTTTAATTATTTTTGGGATTAGGCAGTGGTAACTACTTCTAATTTAAAAAAATGTTCCGTTAATTCAATAACAAATTATTTAATTACCTTAAAAATGTAATACTTTTTTAGATCCTAAATTTTTAGGTATTAGCTAAAGATAGGAAAGATGAAAAAAAACATTAAACATAGGTGTACATTGTCCACGGAAGGGGTTAACAAGAGGACCAAAATTTTAATTTTTCAAAAAAGTAATTCTTTTTAAAAAATTTTGCTTGGAAAAAAACAGTATTTACGAAGAGAAAATATTGATTTTTATATACAGGGATTACAAAACCTTAAAAACGTTCTCCAAGAACCACCTTTATTTTTATATTTAAGAAAAATGTCATAAGAAAAACATATGAATTACTATTTGTAATGAATAAAAACAATAATACAAAATTTTATTAAACTCTACAATTGGCGAAAACGCCTTGACCACATTCGTTTACAGCTGAATATTTGCATGGTGTAGAAATTTGGAGAAGGCAGGTGTTTAAAAAGCAAATTATGTCTTTGTATTATGAAAATTTAAAATAATTAATTTTTCAAAATCAGTTTTATGATTTTTTATACCACTATAACATCATTAAAGCCATTTAAAATGGTATTCTAAATAAACTGTTAGTTTATTTTTCCTCTTGTTAACCCCATCTGTAGACAGTCTATAGAAGTGTTTCCAGGATTTTGGTAATAATAAATATTTTAACATGCATTTAATTATAAACACAAAATAAACTATAGCACGTTTAAATTGTGACAAAAACACCCTGTTTAATAAATTCTGATTTAGATTTTATTTATAAGTAGCAATATCGTAAATACCCTTAATTTTTTGTCTAATTTTATAAATAAAGACCCATGAAATTAAAAAAATTGTGAAAAGTTTTGGATTCATTTAGAATCACATAGTTTATATATATTAAATTAGCATGTATAATAAAAAAATTGGCATTGACATTATACAGGGAATGTCAAAACACTTTTAATTTATATTCACACGTACCAAATTTTATTTAAATATTTAAAAAAATAAAAAACTACAAGGGCTATGAACACCAGGCATTTAAAGTACAGTTTATCAGGAACTACTGAAGCGATTAAAAAAAAGTAAGTTCTGTTGAAGAGACAATTGACAACCCTTTATGAGTTGGTATCATTTAATCCCCTTGCACTCTGGAGAAGTAAATCTTTACACAAATATAAGTCCCCCTAAAAATAAAAATCTAGGTTTCTCAGTGATTTTTATAAGTGCACAAAGAACGGAATAATAGGGTGTGGTTTGTTTTATTTGCAATACATTGTATATAAATTTTAGGTGTTTTAAAACACCCTGTATATTACATTACCAATAAAAATATATTTAAAAGAGCTACCATTACCTATTACCACATTTGATATGACTATCTCTCATAGTTTTGGAAATATTGCTATTCAAATCTAAAAATTACGTTACATTTCCATCCATCCATCCATTTATATCACAGCTTTAAGCTATAAGCAATAAGTTTTAGTGTCAGAAATAAAACGGGGAAAATATCTACAATCTTTTAAATTTAAATGGCTATATTTCCAAAACTAAAAAGGATAGGCACATCAAATGTGGTATTTTCTTAAAGCTCTTTAAATAATATTTTTAATGATGACACCATATACAGGGTGTTTTATATAAAAATCCAGTTTACAATTAAACTCCTGAGGATGGCCATATTTTCGAAACTATGAAAAATTGGAGATATTACATACGGACTTTTTTAAGCGAACTTTCTAATGGTGATAAAATATACAGGGAGTTCCATTTAAAAAAGGGGTATTTCGCTCTATAACTCAGCAATCCGATTGTCAATTGTTTTTTCTAATCTTTAGTCTTAAAGAGCGTAAAAAGCTACTAGTTTGCTAATTTAAACTGAGTAATAACGAAGTTACAAATGACAGACACTTAATTTGGATGACCCTGTGTTTTATTATTCATATAAAGTGCTTTTGCTTCTAGCTGAAACACAAACCCAAAATCGGTAATTTCTGTAGATCTGGTAAATATGTTTGACACTTTTGATCTAGATACCCATTTCTATCAGCTGACTGAATTGCAACACAGCTGCTAGTTAATTTGAATTGCCAATTTACCTATTTCCATAGGTAAATTGGCAGCACTAGTATAGGGATATTTAGTTTTTCACATGGCATTAGTACAGTAGCAACAGTTTTAAATTTATAATTGAAATAGTTTTGTTTTTTATTCTAACGTTAAAAGTCAATATCTCCCTAACAAAGCGCGATAAAACTATTTTTTAATAAAGTACTAACATTATTTCGACTTACTTTATTACCCGTATCATTTATGACCTTACCTTTCTGGACACCCTGTATGTGCAAGTGACTTAATCTTTTAAATTTGCTGCAGTATTCAAGAAATATAGTAAATTACTTTACCCAGCCAATGGTATTTCTACAAACTAATTTTTTCTAAGTTGTGTCACTTTTTCGGAGATAAGAATTAAGATTACGTCAGACAAAGCAGCGTGGCATGACGATGGTTATCGTATCCAGTTAAAGCTTAACCTAACCTAAATTAAGCTAATGACCCGCCGAGATTGAGATCGGGATATCCATCGAGCATCCCACTCCATTTTAACGACGACGTCACTAGTCTAGCCGGGATTGTTTAATGTTATTCTCATTAGAGCCACTATGCTAATTAGGACTTACAGGATGCCTAATGGAAAGTAACTTGTAACTTTCCTACGGGTAATAAATCTAAGTAAAAAACTGTTTTTAAAACAAGCAATTATTTAAATGAACTAAAAAGAATAAAGTAAACTTTTTCTTTAAAACTTTTACTATAAACATATAGCGTCATTACACAATTTATATGTTATTCTGGCTTGTGAAAATAGTTTTTTGACTATAGAGGGTGTTTCCAAAAGGTCTGTACAATATGCTACCACAGACTTCTTGGGCCAAAATATAACGATCTACACAGATTACCTTAATTGAAAAGTTGATTGTTTACGACATACAGGGTGTCAAAGTTTCTACTTTTTTTGTTATTTTTATATGTCTTATTTATTATTAAAAATGATTTTACAAAATATGGTATAAGAAAGTTTCTAGAAATCGAAAACTGCTGATCTTTTCGTTGTTAAGTATAGAGCAAGCTACTGCAGTCAAAGGCTTTTGTTCACAGTGTTTTCCTTTTTTCCTCGATATATTATTCCTTTTTTCCTCGATATATTATGATTCTAATAGATAATATTTATTCTCCTTTATTTGTTTATTATCGCTACGAGCAACTGTTTTTGAGATATTTTAGTTTATACGTTTTATTTAACATAAAAAATTTCTTTCGCATTCCACGCTTTATTTAGACCATCCGAGATTTTTTCTGTTACCTTTTATGAAGCAAATTTTTTATCGTCAAATAATACTTTACATGCCATGAAGTCATTTTTTATAGATTAATAAAATCATCATTTGTGAAAATAACCACAGGTTTTGTTGTGTTTTAATAGGAAAATATTAAATCCTAAGAATGTGGAAAAATATACATGGTATTTAATTTAAAATAACACAGTAGTCTAATATAAAAAAAGTAACAATTTTGAGAAATATAACAGCTAAATGGCCGGGATATGAAAAAAATACTTTAAAAAACCCTTTCTGGAAAACTGTATCTTAATAGTTTTATTTACAGTGTCAGTGTTTTCAGTAATGCGCAAATTTGGTCAGTTATTTCCTCTCAGTCAATAACCCATATAATGCTCAGTAGAGTTGTACAAGTATCGTAGTAAGCTTTAGCTGCAGCGCCATAATCAAACGCCAATTCAGGGTACCAGGTGACAAGTATTCCATCTACATAAAGCCAGCTGACTGCTTTATTTATTACCAGAAATACATAGACTATCGTCTGATAAAATTTTCAGTTGAGAAGTCACTAAAAACAATTATATTTTTGTTCGCGTGACCAGCTGACGTATACTACACCACTTTATAAACAGCTGACTATTTTGTTTCTTAAAAATATTAAGCCAACTATAATTTAATAAATTTTTATTTGGAAATAAATGACTAAAAATATATATTTTTTTACGTACATAGGCGGTTAATACTTCTCAACCCACCATTGGCGCCGCAGCTGACGGTCACTACGATACATGTACAACTCTACTTAAGCATTTTACAAGTTATGGACTAAGAGGAAATAGGTCATGAAAATCTGTCGCTGGCTTACGGACCATTTGTTTTACGGTTATTTGCAATCGAAATGGGTCAAAATTTTTAGAGTTAGCGATCCCTAGACCCTTTTTCCAAGGTATTACTAACAAGCTAATTTTTTGTGAGTAGTTCATTTTGACGAGACGTCGAACTTTTTTTCTTTAAATAATTTTTCTTGGTGGTAGCTTATATCAAAAATGTATTACAAATAGGGATTTTCTCTGTTAATTTTTAAGATATTCATCTAAATAAACCGAAGTTTGATTGGCTTATAAATCAAAATATTTGACCTACAAAATGTAAGGTTTCATCAAAGAGTTCCCTTCCACCAACATGTATGGTTAACGATGTCGTGAGAAATATTTACTAACCAGCTGATTTCTTCTTTGATGATTAAATAATATTTATATAATTTAACACCCACATTTTCCAGCAAATTGCGAGGTTCGTAATCCTGGTTTTGTGATATTTATTAAATTAACATATTTAATCTTTGCCATCTCTGTATTTTACCTCCAACGAAAATTGTTGTAAGGAAAAAGTTGGTCGTCACTACTCACAAAAAATAAGCTTGTTTGTTATGACTTGAAAAAATGGTTCAGGGATCCCTAACTAATGGAAGGGCACCCTAGATTATAAAATGTTTTAATAGATTTTACAGGATGTCTCTAAAAGGTCCAGAAAAAATGCTAGCACAAACTCCTGAGGCTAAAATATGACGATAACACAACTTACCTTAATCAAAAAGTGGATAATTTCGGAGGTGCCAAAAATTTATTTTGATTTTATTATTAATATTATTTCTTATTAATAATTTTGTTTATATTAGGTGTTTTGTAGCAATATTTGGCTAAGCGGGGTTTTGGAAAGTAAAAATTAAAATCTGCTATTAATTTTATTGCAAACTCGAGAGGGCGCCACCTGCAATATCTTGGGGAGATTAAAAACGATCGTAACTTTTTTAAGCCATTCTGTATGTAAGTTTTAGATAAACATTTTCATTTTTGAACAAATTTTTAAAATACCTAGATTTAGAAAAATCAGACATCCTGTAGAACATAGGTCTTTAGCTATACAGGGTGTTTTAAACTTTGATGCTTACCTTTTAGAGTGCGAATCCCTAGGTGATTTAAAGAAGAAAAGATTATATTAAAGTTATATCCTAAATGGCTTTACTTTTAACAGTGTGGTTTAAAAAGCTAATTTTTTGTACCACTGTATATGTTAAATGTTTAACCATTTAGGACATAAGTTTATTAAAACTTAACGAGATTGGCATCAAATTTTGAATACCCTGTATAGGTGAAGACCTAACTATACAGAAAGTGATTTTTTAAAATCCAGATATCTAAAAAACATGTGCATAAATCAACTTTTACCAGGTTTACCTTTTCTTATGTAAATTATGGTGAAAAAAAAAGAATTTTGTCTAAAAGTTACATATACTCACTAACTATATTTTACTCAAAAAGTTACTTCGTTTTTAATTTGTAAAACATAGGGCAGGTGGCGTCCGCTAGAGTTTACAATAAAATTGATAGCATATTTTAATTTCTTACTTCCCAAAATCCCTTTTGGCCAAATATTGTAAAAATACATCATTATTAACAAAATTATTTATAAAAAACTAAAACCAAAATAAATTTTTGACACCTTGTATCTCCAAAATCAACCACTTTTGGACTAAGGTAAGTCGCGTTAAATCAAAGAATACTAATCCATAGAACATCAAAAGTAAGATTTTAACGTACCCGGAATTTTTAGGTCCTACCCTGACCACCAGATAGCGAAAGTAGTCCAATCGACATGGGCATCGACCAAGTTTTTGATTAGTCCGGTGCCTTCTTTCGCTATCTGGTGGTCAGGGTATTTACTAAAATTTTAGGGTACGCTGAAATCTTACTTGTGATGTTCTATGGATTAGTTTTTTTGGCCAAATTGTCATATTTTAGCGATAGAATTTTGTCTCATGCGAAAACCTAAAAATATTTCCACACTTTCTATTCCACTCCGTATAACATCTCTCAGGACAATCAATACGCCGCAATTCCAAGGAATAATCCACAACTCCTAATTTTACGTAAATAGAGCTTGCCGAAAGAGCTCATCAACATTCCCGTGGAATAATTGTCGAGATTGCCGCATATGAGAACGGCAAAGTTTGGGAAATGCTGATGTTATGTTTATTATTACCTGGAAAGCTAATATTTGTTTTGCCAAGGCGGTATTTAGTAGTAAATTTTAAAGTTATAATATAAATGAAGATGAAAGAAAATATACTTACGAATAAGTTAAACCATTTTTTATTATTCGTGCCGAATTACTACTCCTTACTATAAATGGCGTCCAACTAGTGGCGAGCAGGATAACGCGCGACTGCCTAAATCACCATCTATGCATATCGTCTACATATAAATGTGGCCTTAAGGGACATCGATTATTCTAAATTGGATTTTTATTACCCGATAGGCCTTATTAGCTGCACCTACCTTAAACGTAGTGGCAAAATGTGGGTTAAAGAAAAATACATATTTTATTTTATTTATTTATTTACGGGCAAAATCAATTAGTTGATTATATGTATGCAAGTAATTAAATAGGGTTCTATTAAACTTATTTCTGTTATACTCAAAAAATTGCATTATGATTTAAGAATAATAAATAATGTGTAATTTTAAGACATTACCCAACAAACATTATTAGATTAGATTAGAATAGGGCCGGGATAACCCATGCACTGAAGCCGCTCAGCTTATTGTGCGCCCTGTCTTTTACGTCTGGATGATGTCAGCCAGATGGGACCTACAGCTTAACGTGGGTTCCAAACCACGGTCCTATGAGCGACCACTTAAGACCTCGTCCCCACCCAGGGGCACTACTGTACCTACCAACTGAGTGGGGTCCGCATGTCTACGGTTGCGCAGGACACGGCAAAGTGTGTTCCGGCGCCCTGGTTCTTTGGTGGCCTTCAGCGTCGATATATTTTGCACTTTGTCCGTCTGGTGTTGAGCTAACCACTAAATTTCCGACCAACTTATAAATAAATATTTGGCCTCAGCAGGATTCAAACCCACCTCACGTCCGTTGTGCGCTCAACGACTTAACGCCTTACACGCTAAGCCATCACCGGACCCTCAACAAACATGCTTTCATGCCAAGTTAACATTTTTTAATTACATTATTTGTAGATACTTTTATACAGTGAGGTACTAAAGTCCGTCGCCCCCCTTGTAACTTTTTCATAAAACGGCAATTTATGACCAAGGTCTGCAATTTTTGTCATATTAATAATAGCACTAAGTGTCAATATGGTACCTGGGCGCCATTTTATAATATTTTTTTCAAGAAAGTTGGGGTCACAAACCAGAAATAGTTTTTTATTATACAAGGAAAAAAGCTTTACATTTAAGCTTGAGGTTGTGTTGTCTCCTGACGCGAAGCGAAGGGAAACAATAAATCGAGAGCTAAAATCTAAAATTTTTGCGTATATAATACACAATTTTTCTT
Organism: Listronotus bonariensis; assembly: GCA_014170235.1. Taxonomy (NCBI): domain Eukaryota; kingdom Metazoa; phylum Arthropoda; class Insecta; order Coleoptera; family Curculionidae; genus Listronotus; species Listronotus bonariensis. Next base: position 68,553 of record JACEGR010003796.1, on the reverse strand, counting down.
TATGATGGGAAAAAACGACGACCTATAATTAAAACAAAAACATAATATTATTGTCAGAAAATTGATCATGTAAAATTTGTAGTTTCAAACTGGTGGACTGGTATATTTGAAACACAATTAAACCTTGCATTATAATGGAAACCCTTAGGGAAATTATTTAGTATCTGTCAATGTATTTTTGTAATTTGACGTTTTAAAATTAAAAAGTTGAAAGTAAAAGCTATCGCGTACTAATGTTCCAAATACCTACTGGAATTTGGAATATTATAAAGTTAAAAAATATCTCACTGGACTCCTAATATAGGAGAAATCTAGGTTCTGTGTTATTAATTATTTTAAAATTAAACATTTACCTTTACTTACGTGTATGTCTGCCCGGGGAAAAAGTACTCACTTTTTCCCCATGGGAAAAAAAGTAATTTTGTGAAAAGTCGCATTTTACTACCTGTTAATAGAGATAATACGTCAATTTTTTTCTCGTCACGGAAAAAATTACTTTAAAGCTTGTTACGTGTACTTTTTAACTCTAGAATATAAAGGCAATACTTTTCTCACTGCAAAATGGTGGTTTCTTAAAAATTACCTAAATACCTGATTTAAATGGCCATATTTTCTAGAGTAATAAAGTTAGATGGAGGTACTTAATGTGGTATTTTGTTAAAGCTTTATTATTTTTTTGATGGTAATTAATACTGAGGGTAATATACAAGGAGAGCAAAAGTATATATTTTGTAATGAAGCCCCTGTTTATTATATTGCTATCAAAATATTCTAAAAAGAGTTTTAAGAATATCCAACATTAAATACAACTTGCTTTATTAATTTCGGAAATATGGCCACCTATTAGGTATTTGATTAATTTTTAAAATACCGTCATTGTGTAGTAGTAGCATCTAGCTGTCACCTTGACATTTAGAGCTGTTATTAGTTTGTCAGTTAAAAATGCAAAATGCCTGCATGCAAATGCATATGAATCGAAATCGATCGTTCCACGTTTCATCAAAATATACCGAACAGTTTAGAATTTAGAAGGGGTCAACGGGCTTTAAGAACTCACTGTGTTAATACTCTAAAAATTTAAATATTAATAATAATTTTAAAAACAGTTTCATGAACGGTTTTCAAATACTTTGTTTTAAATTAAACAATTTTCTAAAAATCACGAATATATCCTGATTTTGGACACACAAACACAGTGGCTCTGATCATAGGCGCAACTAGCCATTGAACCTGGAAGGGGCCTAGGGGGCCTGGCAATACCCTGGGAGGGACCCGGACGCCACTAAAACGTTATTTGTACACATACAGGTTAAGCTAAATAACATAACACATAGCCAATGTGAGGAAAAGATACAATCTTATTAAATCCCGACATGTAAACATGCGTGACTAATACTGCTTGTTTTGTTATTCTATTACTAGCCGATGTACCAAAACTGCTCGCTCAAGCAGTATACCATATAAGTACATTTTTTCTAGGGGGGCAGCCCCTCAGGCTCCCACGTAGTTACGCCGATGGCTCTGATCCGAAAAATTTAGTTTTTAAATAATTAACAAGTAAACAAACTTAAGAAATTGAGGAGCAAATAGGAATGCTGGGCGGGGTAACATAGTTAAAACTTTAATGTTGCTATAAAGTCTATACCATGGCCCACTATGTGAAGTTAAATTTTAAAAGTAAAAGTATTAATTAAGGGCCTAAAAATGAAAAATAACAATTAGGTTTTATATATTTTTTAAATGCTCCCATACGCCAGAATTTTTAATAAAAATATATATTCCGTAAGAAAAATTACATGTTTGAAAAGGGGTATGAAAAATAATTTAGTGTCATATTTTGTTTTATTAAAATAAAGCAATACTTCGCGAAAACAGCAGCACTTTTTATTGGGTTATTGTAACCGTTTTTCTTCTTATTTCTATTCTTACTGTAATAGATTGACCCTTATAATTAAAATAAAAATGTTTAAGAAATAAATGTTCTGACAACAAAGATAGGAAATGTAATGTCAAAATATTTTTATTTGTCGTGGTTGTCAATTACTAGTTTAAATTTTTAATTTTTCTTTATTGTGTACCTAATAATATTATATTTTTGTGGGTCAGATGTTTCCGTTTATACCCAACTTATACCTATTAGGGCAGCATTGCCATTTGTGCAAACAGTTTACGTGAATGAAAAAGTACTAGTACAGTTCTTTTAGTGAATGGTTCACCGACTAAATTTTAATGATGAAAAACTAAAAGGGTAAAGTAAATATTAAATAAAAAAGTTAAACTGTCTTTAAAAGGATAAATAAAATTTAATACAAAATTTAAAAATTATAAATTAACAAAAAATTAAAAAATGTAGTCAGGAAATAACATAGTATTTTGGTACTAAATTACAAAAGACTGTTGTTTATTTAGTCAATAACATTTAGTATTTTAGCGGACAAGATTCATTTTTTTATTTTTTTATTATTATTTTGTAACCTATATTTCTTTTCCGTAAATTTTATTTATTTTGTTAAAGTCAGTTTCATTTTTTTATACATATTTATTACGTAGGTGGTCGTTAGGCTACGGCTACTAGCATAAGAGATTTTTTATTTTTATTTAGGAGCTGCAGGCTCCGCCGCTGCCGCTCAAAACAAACAAATATTATTTGCGGTGAGTGTTTAATGTATATAAACTGGTTTCAAAACGCAGTTTACCACAAAATATTTTAGCCAGTACCAAAGTCTACGTATAATAATAAGTCTCTGCAATCTCCCCTGTCAGTCGCAACGCTTTCCCCGTGCCGCGCGTACCCTGTGGTGCTAGTTTGCGCTCCGAATTATACAGGGGGCATGTGGAAAGTGTTAAACGTAAGCAACGCTATTTTCTATTTGATGGCTTAGATACGTGCAAGTAAAATTAAAATTTTGTGCGGTATTGTTTAGTAAATAATTATTTTATATCAGTGCAAGGTCGTGGTTTAGGGTTTACTGGTGGCGAAAAGAAGTATTTATTTATTTAACCGCATATCGGCTTAAAACGATTAAAAAACAACATTTAATTAATTTGATCTTAGTGCATTGAATATAGGTTTTTAATGTAATAATGTTTCATACAGAAATGCATAATACATTTTTTTGAATAGTAATAAAAAAAAGAAAAAAATCCTTTCACATGTTTTTTATTTTGCTAAAACCTAATGTTTATCAAAATGTATTCAAAATTAAATTACCATAGTTTTGGTGTTTGTGACGGGATATTTCTTAAGAACATGTTTGCTACAACATTTATGTAAAACATTTCTTATCTCTGGACAATCCACGAACGCTGAAAGCCCAACTACTAACGTACCGTGGGTGTCTTAAGCGAGGCAAAAGGGACTTTGTTGACATGGTACTTAAAAACTTGAAGATTTAGATGAAAAAGAAGATCTCCGCGGGCAGCAGGTTCTACATTTTATAAACTCTAGAAATAAAATAACGAACAAAGTGAAACGTTCGGGGCATGTTTAGTTGGACCGTATAGGGATCCATACGTGTGGCATCACAAGTTTCTCTGTTGGGAACCGCAAGTGGAGGAATTGTACTGGGCAATTCCTTAGAGCAGAAGTCCTGAGAGTACCTATAAAAAGCGATAAATCTTTCATAACCGGACGATGAGTGAAAGTAGAAAGTATGTATGCAATTTAGTACCAACATTAGAAACAAGAAAAAATAAATTTCTTTAGAGTCATTTAGTTAAATTTGTCCTGGCTTAGTATTATCCTTTAGGGGTATAAAAAAATATACCCGGTTGTAGTCAAAAGTCCTATATTTTTTTACCTTTAAGGATTAGTATATTAATATCTGACATACATATTGATTCGTTGATCTATTAACTTGTTTTCTATTACTTTCAGTTTTACTGGAAATAACTGCTACGTTCAAATATCACCACAGGTATATTTTACCTTATTTTGATAGTACATGACATTCTAAATGCAATGACCCTCACATTTTTTGACACTTCTGCTTTTAAAAAATATATTATTAAATTTTAGTTTAGAGTGCCATAATTAAACGGTTAATTTTAGGTGAAGTAGCCATGGACAATAAAATGAATTGCCCCTAATTTTTTACTACTTTTCCAGGCGAGGTAAAAAATATTTTTATCCATCCCACATATCTACTAAATATATTTAAATTATACAATAATCAAATGCTTTTTCTTATAGTTTTCAAAAACCCCTGCCTTATAAATATTTTAAACACAGAAATAAACTACTTTCTAAAATCCCCGTTAAACTAGAAGTTTGCGATAGCTGCACGTGCAGTCGGAACGCTCTTGATCTCAATATATTAAAGGTCCCGACAGAAGTGAAATAACTTATATCAGGGTTTAAAGAATATTTTATATCAATGACATTAAATGACAATTAATAAACTATGCTTATATATAGTATATACTTTAAACTGTACTAGTACCGACTACCAGTACAGGGATTTGGTACTTTTGCTCGACGCTATAAAAAACACAAGGAAAAAGTGCGTATGTCCCTAATGGAATACAAAAAAGGAAATATTCACGCTTTTTAAGAACGTCAGTACAGGTCAAAGAATTAAAAATAAAATTGATTTCGCGAGCAAAATAAAAGAATTTCGTTTAATTTAATGTTGTTTTCTAAATTGCAAAATTAACAGTTAAGGGGTAAAACCGCTTTTTACAGTTTAAAAACACTTTTAAAATGATTAGTTCTTGCCAATTTTCTGTGCTCTTGAGAATTCAAATGACTTTTTATGCAGATCTTTCTTTTTCGGTTAAAATAAAGACGATGGCCTTAACTGAAATGGAATTGCTAAATAAATGTTTAAATTCTTTTAACTGCGATCCTTAGTAGCCTTTATTGGTTTTTATTTTTTTAATATAATTTACCACTACCATTTCGTAATCTTTGACCGAAAAAAATGGTGTTTTTTTGTGATGGCAATCATGCAATATGCATAATAAAATGCTTTTAGAAGTAACTTTTTAACAGTTCGCCGCTTTTTTTCAGTTTTTAAATTAGTGATTGGTTTTAAAGACTACAAGAATTTATTTTGGTAAATTAAAAGCAGAAAACTACTTTTATAACAAGCTTTTATTTAAATTCACTAAAAGGAACCTACTTTTTGAAAATTTTACTTTAAAAATATAGCGACATTAAACAAATTATATGATATCAAAGCTTGTCGCGAGATTTCAGTACTCCTGTTTACTTACTCTAAAAATTAAAAAAGTTAAAACCTATCGAATCAATATATTTAATTAATTTGTTTATTTACTGAGGTAAATCTCGCTACAGGCTTTTGTATCATATAAATTGTGTAATGACGCTATATTTTTAAAGTAAAATTTTCAAAGCAAAAGTTTATTTATTTCTTTCTATTGAATCTTAATAAAAGCGTTAAAAATATGTTTTTACTTTTAGGTTATTTGCTTTTAAGTTGTCGCTAAACAAGTTTTCTCAGTCTATTTACCTACCTATTAGGCATCTGCATTAAGGACTTCTTTTACTTGATACTATATTGTTCAAAAGCATAAAACACTTGTCTCTCTTAGCAAGCCCTTTTGTTTAATAACCATAATGTGGAAGTGCATTAGAAATAACTAGTACGCCATCTTTAGAGGTCATACGACACATTAGATTTGTACTGACGTCCTGTTATTTTTAGAGTTATTCTCGGCAAGCCTTTTTATTTGATACCTGCATATTGTAGAAATGCATTAAATATACCTAACTAATACGCCATCTGGAAAGAAGAGCATTTAAAAAGTCCGCCATTTTGGGTGTTCCGCCAAACTGGATTTAGAAAAAAGTACTTTTTTGCAACTTACTCTCAGCAAGCCCTTTCATTTAATACCGACATTGTAGGAGTGTATTAAAAGTAACTAGCCGGCCATCTTAGGTGTTCGGCCATGATGCATTTAGAATGACGTTAATTTATTTTTCGAGATATCCTTAGCAAGTCCTTCTATTTAATATCCATATTGTAGAAGTGCATAAAAATAACTAGTCCGCCATCTTGTGTATTCCGCCATAGTGAATTTAGCGTGTCCTTACTTTAGTGTTTACGTTACTCTCAGCAAGACTTTTTATTTAATACCCATATTTGGTACATTGAAAATAACTAGTCCGCCATTTTTAAAAGTCCACCATATTAGATTAGGAGTGACGTCACTTTACAATTTTTTGCTCAATCGGTTGAGAATAAGTGCCTTAAAGCATATAATCTAAATTTATGCAATGCAGCAGTAAAGGGCGACATCAACTTTACCAAAGAGCAAGTTACCATAAATTCTACCATTACTTATTTTAATACATGTATCTTTATATTTAAAATTTATCGGTATTTAGGTAAATGTAACAGAATTTATTAAAAATAATAAAAATATTAAATTTAAATAACTTAAATATTGAAACTATAAAATGTATACAGTCGTAGAAAAAATAAAGTATGCGACACATGCATAAAATGTATCATGAGTTTGCCGCATTAGCCTGACGGATGGTACTGTCAAATATCTGATTCATAAAATCCCTTTATGCACTTGTTATAAACATATATATTTTATTTTGGTTTTACTTTATAATAATTTTCTAAGTGTTTATTGATTAAACAAGTGATTTAAAATTTAAATGTTAATAAAGTGTTTTAATTTAAGACAACAATACATAAAGCTTCATACTATTATAATTTATTTTTAAGTTTTTAAAAGCGTCACAATATGACATTTTTATGCATCCCTATAACGCTTATCTGGAGCAGCCCAAAACATTATACGTTGTCCTCAGAGTCTTGTGTTAACAAACCATCTTTAGTTTTTCTTAAGTAATAGTCCCAAAAGAGTCTCGTAGAAAACTAATAGATCTATTTTTTACTATTAAAAAATCCTTTTATCATAGCGAGACCGACAAAATTTTTCCCGAATATCTTATATTTTTCTGACAGACGACATCTATAAATTATGCGCTTTTCTGAGATATGCAATTATGTTACTCCAATCCTAATTTCCGGAATAAAATATTATTTTCTTGCTTCGCTTTAAAATTTTAATGGGTTTTTAAACGAACCTGATTTTACTTATGTGTAAAGGGTGTTTAATTTTCGATGGCTTTAGGTTTAACGAACACCTTGGAACCACAAGAATAGTGACTTTTAAAATTAAAAAGGCTGATTTAAATTGGATCGCAAGGGTTTACACTTGTTAGAAAACCTTTTTGCCTCGCCACCACTATAGTTTTTGAGAGTACTTTCTTATAACTAGTACGCCATTTTTAAAATTATTTAATAATAGTAGGGAAGCCCATGATGCTTAATGAGGATTTACTCAAGCGTCAAAGTGACCCATTGGGTTTCAAACCTTAGATGATAAGAAGAAAACATGATATATAATGTATACATTTTTAATCGGTGAAGAAAGCGGCTATAGATTTTTTGAAGATGTGTTCTATACTGGTTAGGCGGATTCATTTATTCGATGGTAATTGTTTGGGTACACGCCTTAATCTAGGAAAAATTAGACCTCTTCGGTCCTGGTCCCGGGGTATAACGAGGCTTACCCTGTTCAGCCCTATTAACCCCTCTATAAACTGGCCCGGTCGCCTGAAACAAAATAAAGAAAAACCCCCAAAGAATCCAAAATATTCTGATTATAATTCGACGTTTCCGTGGCAAATCTGCCACCGTTGTTAAGATAAAACTAAGAACAATAAAAATTTAATAATTAACTAAAAAATTTTTAAAAATTTAAGCTTTGAACTTTTGATAATATTTTTTGACACTAATGTCAAACAATTATAGTTTTTAATATGTTAAATAAATATTGGTATTATTTTGGCTTGTGAAAATCGTTTGGATTGTATGGAATTATATATTTTTTGTTATCCTTTAATTATTTCCTTTAAAATAAAAAAAAATCGCCACGCTCGAAACTGTCAAAATGATTTTCTTTGTAGCCCTTTGTTTACTTTACGTCATTCTCAAATTATCAGATTGGTAAAATATACACTGTTTATCATGTAATTAACTTACCCTATCCTAATCTGACGCGTTCGACAATTTCTGATTATTATTATATTTGGTTTGAGGTACTTAACCGGCTACAAGGTATCCTCTGGTATATGAATCTGCAACACTGTAGTAAATTCCGAAATCCCCTCTTGGGTTTCCCTACCATAATAATAATTTGTTTTTTTATTATTTTAAGAACAGAGAAAAGTCTCAAATAAAGGTATTTTGACAATTAAATTAAGTTTTTGTCTTTGTTTTACCTCTATGACTTAATTTTTGACTCACCCTCTATGTCCTTAAACTTTAACTAAAGCTAATGCATCCTGATGAAGAAGTTTTAATATCTGAATAATAAAAGGCTTCTTACGGTTTTTGATAAAAATTATATTTATTGAGATATTAGCAAAAACTGAAAATATTCAAGATGGCCGCCTTTTTCTTACTAGCCATATTTCTATCAAGGTAGACTTTTGGTATTTTATAGTACAACTCACGGTGTCTAACTTGTCTGTATTGGGAAATGCTTTTTGTGCTAATACCATTTTTAAATTGGTAGTCAAAAAAATACAAGACATTTTTTTAATCAATAATAAGGTTTTTTCCTTGTAAAAGTAAAATATCTCACTTAAGGTAATCTAACTTTATAATTTTAATTCAGTTTTAATTTACCATTACCATAAAAAAACTAAAACATTCTATTCCAAAGGCCATTAATTTTGCTATACCAAAAGATGAGTCTTTGTAAGCTTCAAAAATAAAGCCCATACAATTTTTTACATGCATAAATAAAAAAGTTATTTTATAAAACATAGAAAAAACGAGATGGCGGCCATTTTTTTATATTTGAAATCATGCGATCGTGGTAGACTTTTAGTATTTTAGTCGTAGACTTTTTTCCACACATTAAAAAAAAGTATAGTTTGTATCTAATTTGTTCTACCTCACCCTATTATATGCTGCTATGTTTACTGTATTATTAAGAGCCTTTACCCCAGAATTTACACTTTTAAATAACTATTTTATCAGGCCAACAAATTTCACATAAAAAAATTGTGCACCCAGAAAACATTTCCAAATTCAATTTATTTTTTATTACCACTAATTTTTACATCCACATTTAAAAGATACGTCTTTGTGTAAATTTGAGGTAATTCCTCATTTTCTTTCCTGAAAGAAAAAGCATATTTTCTTCTTATCTGCCAATCTTTCATTAAAAGTTTATATAGAGTTTGGGGAGTATTTTACAACGGGTCTTTAAAAAGATGTATAAAAGTAAGTTCATTAGTGGTTAACTTAGCTATTTCAGACTTGATTTTGATGCTTTTAAAAGTTGTTGCTACCACAAAGACAATCTGTGGCTAATCTTTTTGCAAAAAAATATTACCTAGTTTTATTTAAAATAAGAATTATTTCCTAAGTCCGTAATCTACTTTTTACACTCTTGGTAAAAAAAAACAACATTTTCTTTAAATTTATTATTATATAACTTTTTGGTTTTTGACCGATTTTCATTAACTTTTGATTTAGTTGTAGCTCCTTTCATTAAGATAATTATTTAATATAGAAAAGCAAAAAGTTTTATTAAATTGGGTTTTATACTGGGAAGAACCAAATGTTGCATTTTGACCGACATTTGCGAACACCCTGTGAAATAATTTAACGTCACAAGTTTTTCTATTGTATTAGAATTTGAAGCCCTATCTTTTTTAATATTGTTGTTTTAAATTTCTAACGATATTTCTTTTTAAGAGGAAATACAAATTTTTAAAGAAAACAATGCAATTTGATTATGATGGTCGTAATATAAACTATAATTTAAACATATTGAGAAAACTTTAAATTCGGATGGTCATATTTTCGAAAGTAATGAAGATAAATATATTTAATATAGCATTTTTTAAAAGGTCTTTAAAAAGATATTTTTATTGGTGATGTCATATAAAGGGTGTTATTTATTTGAAATCACACTTTTGTCGTACCCTGTATATCTTAAAAGAATAATCTGATTACTGATTTAAAATCTACGAAACCAACTTAAAAAACTTATACTTGTATTTCTTTTTTATCATAAAAAATAAAAAAATTAGGAAGGTGTAAAAGTATAACTAAACTAAAATTTTGTCTTTTTAAAAATTTGTGTTTTCTTTAAGAATAGTGATATCGATATAAATTAAATACAAAAATGTTTGAAAAAGATGAGGCTTTAAAATCCAATACCCCGGGGTAAAAATTGTAACGTCAAATTATTCCACAGGGTGTTAGAAAATTTGTGTCAATATACAACATTTGACTCTTCCCTGTATAACCCCTAATCCTGTAAAACTTTTTGTAATTCCTATATTAAATAATAATCTTAATGAAAGAAGCTACCACTGGACGAGAAGATAATTAAAATCGGTCAACAAGTCGAAAAGTTATTCAAGATTTAATTTTAACAAAAATGTCTTTGTCTGATTCTTTTTGTCCAGAAGTGTATTTAATTTGTGTGACTATATTCGTAGAAATGAATGCCCTTAATATTAAAAGCAAACCCATGCTGTCCAGCAAACTAAATATGTTTATAAAGTGCATTCCATGTTTGTTACCTTACCAGAAAATCTTAAAAATCTTCAATTTTTATTTTAGGGGGCGACACATTTTGTGTTTGGGATTATTTCCTTTCCTTACCAACACAAACGTCAAAAAGTTCATATGGAAAAAAGGGTGACGTGATATCTTATTTTAAAAGGTTTTAAGTTTTCCCTATCATAGTCTTCAGTTTTTAAAATTTATTCCGTAGCTTAAACAAAATCACCCTAAATTCCGTGGCTCACCCCTACCACTTTTTACTGTTAAACACATCAAAATAATATTTGGTTTGTTGGTTTATTACATAAATGTGCATTTTTTCACCAATTTATTTGTTTTTCTGTTATTTTCGGTTTAGCTAGAAACTACCTTAGCTCTCTTATTTCAAATTTCAAGTACAATGGCATGCATTTACGTTTATTGTACTCTAGATTAAAACTTAAAAATAAAAAATAGTTTTAGGTTAGATAACAAGAAGTAGCAAATATTACTTCTTGTTATGCAAATAAACTTTGAATTGCATTTTTATTTAGATTAAAAAACCGACACTCATTTAAAATCAGAACATTAAGGTCGTTTTCGGCTAAACCGGAAGTAATGGAACACAAATAATTCGTGAAAAAATGCATATAATGTTTGTTTTTTACCTACCTATCAAATTTTATTACTTTAAATAATAAAACATTTTATTAGGTAAAGCCATCGGCCAAATACCCCAAAATTTGTAGTAAGATTTCTCGAAAATTACTAAACCGATTTTAAAAAACTAAGGACTATTAAAATGAGAATTTTAAACTCTTTAAGGTTATGTATCCAACCCTGAACAACTAAATTTTGACACAAAAGGTGTCCTCCTACCTATTTAAATTGACGTATTTCAGGATTTTGCTGTCGGTGTACAAATAACGGAATTATACAGAGAGGCTCCTTTAAATTGGAATGCACTGTGGATAAACGCAAATATTTTATTACTTTTAGAAAGTATAACGAATTCCTACATGTATCTTTTAATTTAGATTTTCTTTCGACTTCTTCAGGTTCCACCACCAGAACTTGACTTAGTTTCAATAGAACTACGTGGAAGTGCACTCTTTCAAATTATAAAAGACTTTTTAAAACAATTACAATTACCAAAAAGAATAGAACAGGCCACAGAATAAATCTCTAGTTAAAAAAGTGGCACAATTTTAACTACCTTTTTGGGAATTAAACGTATGCGCACAAAGATAATTAGCAAAATTTGTGAATGACAGAAAACCCCGCAAAATAGTGTTGTGTTTAGATAGCAGCTGGACTGGTTAAAGTTAGTAAAATATTGACTGGATAATAATAAACCACACACAAAATAATTACATTGGAATTAAGTAATTAATATTTTTTACCTATAAATTCAATATATATATATATAAACCCATAATTCCTAGCAAGCTTGGGTTTTTAATCAAAAAATAATAAAAATTTACAGGCCTGATTGGTGGTTAACGTAGCACGAGTCGCAGGTGTGACCCATTTTTCAATGCGTATGACAACTGTTTGTCTCCTCTTCTTTAGTCCCGTTTAATGACAAAGTTATCGATAACCATGTATTTAAAAAATATATTGTATACCTGGTGATGCAACACCCGACCATAAAAATACCATGTAAAGTTTGATACCTTTAAATATTGGGTACCTTATTGATTTCACATTAAAATTGTATTATACTATTTTAAAAACGTTGATAAGATTAGCTTACACACAAAATGTCGTTATTTCCCAATAAGCCATTTAAAAGATATTTAATGCTGCGTCCACAGTTGAAACAATTCGCCAAACATTCGTCCAAACAAACCAACCCATTTTCGCGCTTCTTTGACGCAATTATCGACAGGCTCTGAATTACCGCGAAATCATTCCACAAGCTCTTGGTACGACGTCAATTTTGTTCAAATTCGCGTCCGCGCTATGTGGGGCTATGTGGGACTATGTGGCGAAAATTCTTTAAGGAAAAAGTTGGTCCCTCGTTAAAATGAAGCTTCTTACGAAAAATTAGCTTGTTAGTTAGGACTTTAAAAAATGCTTCGAACTTGGAAAAATAGTCCAGGAATCCTAACTACATTATATACCGTAATAAATAAATAATAATAAATAACTAATAGAAAGTTAAACGTTAATTAAAAAATTAATAAGACATTTGAGTATTACTGGTGGATTCATTAAGGTAGGTATCAGGTATGCAACGATTTTACAAATAATGTTTATAAAGTAAATTTTAATTGGCTTATTAAAAAATAACTTAATTTAGTATTTGAACTAATTTTATAAACGTCTTTAAAATTATAAAGTAGTATGTAACACATGCATAAAGTGTATTTTTTTCACTCATGGAATTGCCGCACTCGCCTAACGGCTCGTGCTGTCAAACTTCCCTTCGTAAAAAAAATCACCTTATGCACTTGTTACATAAATTACTATTACTTAGCCTGATAACAACAAAAGAAGTTGATGAATTTCTGTAAAATCGTTTTCCTTAATTTGATTTGTTCACCATTCAATTTAGCCACCTACGCAAAAGAATAAACTAAAACTAGTTTTCTAATTTAGTTAATTTACTTAATGCGTGGAGACTAATTAATACAATTAGCACATGCTGATTAAGCATTGTAAAGCCTTAAGCACCCTTTAATTTAACACATTTAAATTCTCTGCTGCTTTTCTATTAACAGCGTAATTTTGTGCAGGATTTCAAGCAGGAAGCGCAGATTTAAAAGCTATCAGTGTAGCCACAGTAGTTTTAATGGTAAAAAATCTAATGGTTGGGTACCTAACGTTGTGTTTTCCGTAAGAACTTTATATCGATTATTTTCATCTTTATAAAATAGACCAATCAGACGTCACAAGCATTTTTTACCAATGAATAAAAAAGGCAATTGGTATTTTTACTACCCATTTTTTTAACATTTATTTATTTATATATAAAGAGTACAGAAAATGAATCTAAAAATAAATAAATATTCATGAAGTGATGCGTCCTTGAAGTAAAGGGAGAAATAAACGCCATGTCCTCGACGCCATGATTTCTATTCTTATGGTGATTTTAAAAATAAAGAATTGACAGATTGTTGAATAATACGAATGTCGTTATCGCTTGAACCAATAAATCATATTTTTTTATAAAATACTCCAAAATAAAGGTTGATTTTTTTATAAATTTTTAACCTGATTGAATTTTTTTAAATGTAGCAAATTCATAATTCATGCTATAGAAAGTAAGTTTTTTTAAATGGAGATCTCCATCTTTTTTACCCTATGTTATTAAGCATCAAAAATAAGGGTAAGTTTGTATAAGGATGCCTATTCTTAAAGTGTATAGTTTTCGAAATATCAACAATTTAATATTTATCTATTCTAATAATGCTTTTAAGTACGGCTTAGTTTGGTTTCTAGTTGGCCCTGACCCCGAAATGTGGGCCATAGCCAACGACACCGTACCTACCCTGACCTACCGGCACTGTATAAGCATTGTTCGAATAAATAAATAATAAAATGTTAATATTTCGAAAACTACTAATTTTTGGAATAGACATTCTTTTATAATTACCCTTATTATTGATGCTTGATAGAATAAGGTTTAAAAAGATGGGGATTTCCATTTTAAAAAATGAACTTTTAAGGTTTTTGTCGTTTTAATTTTAAACAACTGTTTTTGACCACTCTGTATTTAATAGTAATTGTTACAATATCAATACAGTCTACTAAAAAGTTCTTTCTTCATAAGAAAACCAAACATAACTCATATTAGAGGCTTTTGTTAAGAAAAAATTGATGGTGATATAATGGCTTGCAAACGTCAATTTTGACATAAAATTTGAAATAGGTCAAAAAGGGTTGGACTTGGGTATAGAACATTATACATAAATTATATGTAAAATGTTACGTAGAATCAAAAAATAAATAACATATAGGGTGCCTAAAATATGTATAAAACGAACACCTATACCTTTAGTATAGGGATTTGCATGGCTATGACACGAGGCACCGGGATGGACCTTGTGGTTCCATACTGCAGATTTCGAAGATGTCAAAATGTACCAGAATTTATTGCAGTCAAACTGTTTAACAAACTGCTTTTAAGTGTTAGAGACTTGCCAGTGAAAGGTATGAAAGCGAGAGTAAAACGATTTTTGTGTAGGATGCATTTTATGGTATGCATGAATTATTGGATATTGACCATTTAAATTTTTAACTGTAGTAGTAATTTTAATATGTAAAGCACCAGTATATTAAACATATTTTAAATTTTAACATGTTAGTGTCTGTTCTGAGACTAAACTTATTTTATTTTTATTTTAAAATACGCAAATACATTTATATTGTGCCATTAGTATTTGTATTTGCATTTGTAAATTGATCTATACTTTATCTAAAACTAAATCCGTTCGCGTCATCTAAACTTCATGTTACTAAACTTCATACCATTCGAAAAAAATATAATCACCAATTGATATTAAAGCTATTCGTTTACAATCTCTATCAAATTTGATTTTGTTATTTCTATTGGCTTAAGTCATACAAATTAGAAAGATATATATAAATATATATATATATATATATATATATATATATATATATATATATATATATATATATATATATATATATATATATATATATATATATATATATATATATATATATATAAAATAGGTACGCTCCATTATTACATGAATATTATATTGGTGCATTTTAGCATATCATGCAATGTTGTCACTTTGCTTTTTGACGTTGATTCGATCGATTTCACTGTTTGTTTATTCATTAGTTTCTTAATTCTTAGGATAATTTTTTGGTTTTTTCAACGTATTTATCGTTACTGCTAAGAGTTCAAATTTTGTGACCGTAGTGATTTGAATCTGTTTTTTAAGAGCAAACATAGATAAAAATGCCGAACCAGTTGAACAGTAGATGCAAGAAGCTTGTTGCTTCTCTAATAGGCTATTTTGAACAAGAACGCAGTTTTAATGAATTTCAGTTAATAGGTATTCAATGTTTTTGTAAATAAATGCAAGTTTTTATATTAAATTTGTAATACCAGAATTTTTTAAAATAAAATTAGTCTTTCCTTTTTTGAGTTATTACCTCATTTTTGTAATTGAAAAATGCTTTATTTTTTTCAACAAAACTCATATTCTCATGACAACACGGCAACAGGGCAAATTTGCAGGTTAGTGACGTGCAACGGATTTAGTTTTAGATAAAGTATAGTTTCCATGCTACTAAAACGGTTTGAAAATAATTCGAATTTTAATAACATTTCATCAAGGAGATATTTTTAAACCTAACCTATACCTAATCTATGAAATTATTAAAAAACATATTTTTTTACTTTTTCAAATTTCTAGACTAGAATACCCTGTTGATAACATACAAAAAGTATAGGCTACTGATTATGTACAAAAAAGATGGTTAATAGGAACTACAACATTAAAGTGGTTTTGTTATTTTATATGGTCAATGGACTAAAATCGCATTATTATTTTTTTAAATATAGGCAAAAATTTATAAAGTATGTCATTTTAGGCCATGATTAAGCACAATTTTAAGGACATTGGTAATGCGTCAGTACGTGTTTCTGACTAGGTCCAACATATTAAGCAAAATAAATTCGCCTCTGCCACATTTCCCATCATGCATTGCAGAATTGGAATACCTTGTTGTATGTCATCTTGTTTAAGTTTAAAAAACACCTGAACAAGAAATTCATTACATTGGTTTAAAAAGTCAGTTATTTAGGTACTCATCATACAGACAGGTTCACGCTACTAGAAACATAGGCAGGGAACTGATGAATTTACTACTGTCCACTTTGATACTTACCACGTATTTGCAATATATATATATATATATATATATATATGTTTTTAATTTATAAAATTATTAAAATCGTCTGTTTAAGGTATCTAACATTTTAGCCTAAAGTATTGTATCATTTTATCTGACACAAACAACACAAATTGACATACTTTGAGACATTATGAAAAATGGTCGTTATATTTTTCTATGCTGAATTTGGTAAAGCTTGGCTTAAGTAATGACTAAGAATAAGTTGTAAAGGCACTTTACAATTTGTTATAATTAATCGCATTATTATTTTTTTAAATATAGGCAAAAATTTATAAAGTATGTCATTTTAGGCCATGATTAAGCACAATTTTAAGGACATTGGTAATGCGCAGTACGTGTTTCTGACTAGGTCCAACATATTAAGCAAAATAAATTCGCCTCTGCCACATTTCCCATCATGCATTGCAGAATTGGAATACCTTGTTGTATGTCATCTTGTTTAAGTTAAAAAAACACCTGAACAAGAAATTCATTACATTGGTTTAAAAGTCAGTTATTTAGGTACTCATCATACAGACAGGTTCACGCTACTAGAAACATAGGCAGGGAACTGATGAATTTACTACTGTCCACTTTGATACTTACCACGTATTTGCAATGGCTGCGGCTGCAAGAGAGCAAATATTATTATTATTCAAAATAAAATCTTTAAAGACATTCCACATTTATCGCATCGTTTTTGCTAGTTTTGTTTACGCCCACTCGAGTTAGACTAATGTAAGTCAATTCTCCTAAGTGTTCCCTGTGTCTACTATAGTGGACCTGTCTGTATATTAGATCACAAGACCTATAAATTAAATTAGTTTTTGCAATATTTTTTTTAAACAATGTTAATTTTTGTGTTGAACTATGGTAGCTGCTTAAACCATCTAAAACAAAATAAGTCATTGTATTACTGGCAAAGCTTTGTAAAGGTGTAAAAAATTATTTGTTTTAGCCAAAAGTATGCGATATGGTTTATAATATCGGTAAAGCACGAAAATTATCGAATTCGATCCACCCTGTAATCCCGAGAAAATAAAGCGTTTACTGCAAACACCACTTATTAAAACAAATGACAAAACTGGTCTGTCGCTTTAGGCAGAAAATTTGTAACCAACTTGTAACTTTCTCCCCAAAGCGGGTCTTACAACCGGATATTTTAGCCGACCACTTTAGATTAATTTTAAGGGATCTACAAGTTTTACTGGCTGGCTGGTTAGGACACTATTTTCAAATTAATTAAGTTTTTACAGGATGGATCTGTTCAAAATGTTTTGGAAATTATTATTTTTTTATTTTTTTTACAACCGGATTTTTTAGTCAAGCACTTTAGGAAGGTATTTTGGTGTAGAAATTTAAAAAGAAATCGGCTTTTAGTTTTTTCATATTTTTAATTACTAACTTGTCCGTAAATGTTTTTGTGTATTATCAAAACAACGAACCTTTCAAAAAGCAATTAAACATATTATTACATATACAGGGGCAGAGTTGGGTAATATTCCAATGCTCGGTATTCTGAATACTATTCAGAATACGTATGTGCGGTATTCGAATACTATTCGAATAGATTTATGTGTGTGGTATTCGGTATTCGACGGAATACTTTTTTGGTCAGTATTCGATATTCTTTATTCTGAATATCATTTTTGAATATTCTGGTATTCGAATACTGGTATAAATGTAATTCAATAGGTTTTTAAATCTTGATCTGTTGTTTCTATAGTCCCAATAGGTAAGTAATTTTAAACATATACATTTATTTTTGCAAACAAATATATATTTAAATTAATTATTTTAACTTCTTTGGGGTTTTGCTATAAAGAAAAACAAGTAACTTGGTACAACATATAAAAAGTGACATTGCAAACTATGTTTTCTATGTATTAGGTTAGACTTTTATGTATTTATCTCCATTTTACACAAAAGAGATGTGTATAATAGATATATTAGTTTAAATCATGACTATCTGGTAAATTGTAGATAGTATGTACATGTATCCCCAATCCAAAAGTGAAGTCAATAGTTTAAAAAATAAAAAACCTATTTTTGGAAAATTTGGGAGACGTCTTGTATGCTTAAAATAATTAGTTTTTAAGCAAGAACAACGTTCGACACTGCATTTTTTTATGAAAAAATGTAGAAAAATAAGAATAAGTTGCTTTTTCAATAGAAAGGAGGTTTTTTTGCTCTTCGGTATTCATGAATACCCAATCATGGTATTCATGAATACCGAGTATTCGAATACTTTTATTGTAGATATTCGGTATTCGTATTCGAATACCAAATTTCAGTATTTGACCCAACTCTGTACGGGAGTTAAAGAAAAAATAGTTATTAATAAATACTACTATTAGACTACTTTTGTCTATATTTTTATCTTATTATTATTAATCTTTTATTTTAGTCAAGCACATTACGGGGGTGTTATGGTGTAATGAAAAAAGTCTACTTCATTTTCAATATTTTTAAAGTTTAAATATTTTAAAATATACCTACAAAAGAATTTTCCAAAATTGAAACTATTTTCGGAATTAAATAGTATTTTCTGACGCGACCTCCAAACTGGCTTGGCCAGAACTAAATGAACAACTCCCGGGTTGACCGCTCTTTGAGATACAAGCATCCAGCTCATCAAAGCTATTTGATTGAAAAAGAAAAACACAGAAAATAGTTTCTTGGAAGTCGAGGAAGGTCCCAAATATTATGATTTGAATTACGTAAAACTTGACGCGAAACTTTTTCTTGAAACTGTCTTTTTCAATGCGGTGCCCATTGCATTGCCATTGGCCTCAAGAGAAACACTTATTATAGGTAAAGAAAGAAAATTCTTTTTTGAAATTTGCGTTGATGTTTTGGTTTGCTCCCAAAAATATCAAGTTTCAAAAGCAAATTCTCTATTTGAATTTTTTTATACGTTTGATATTTTTTTTGCAAATTTTTCAAAAATATCTTTATTTTTTTAGCCATACCCAGTTAAATTTTTTTGCTCTATAATTTATTAATAAAAAATCTTCAAACTCTTCCAATTAAACAGGTTCACAAAATAAAAAAATATCTGTGGTGTGTACAAGATAAAGATTTTCTGAAGTATTTTTCTGGTAAAGTTTCGAAAACTGAAATTGCTGCAAAATGGCTTAGATCTAGGTGCTATGATGTTTATACAAAGTTGTAATAAAATTTAACGTAGATTCAAAAATTCAATGAAAAATAGGACATTCCATTTAACACCATAACGAAGTTGATGTCTACTTCCGGTATAACTGGAAGTTGTCGAAAGTTCAAAAATATTTTTGTATGAAGAGAGCTCTTTCAGTATATCTCTCCATATATATTTATCAGAAATATATATCCTAGGCGTTTCCTATATACTATGTCGACTCAACTCGTCGTGACGGACCCTGTATATATTTATGTTCCATTTTAAATATTGTTTAATTCATGCAACTATTTGCATGGTTAAAAAAATTTAAAATCATTGTGGTAGGTTTACATCTGACTTTTATTGCATGATATTTATGTCCGACAGAAATTCTGGCTAATGTAAACAATAAAAAAATTCTATCAGTCATAATTTTTTAACCGTTTAAATTACCCAGAATTTCGGTCCAACATAAATATGATGCAATAAATGTCAGATGTAAACCTACCATTAGATCACAAGCAAAAACCTACGTTGCCAAATTTTTAAAAATCCAATATTCCGTTTTACGTAAACGTCTAAGGTACAATCGACAGTTATACACCCTATATATTTTTTGAAATTAATTTAAAGTTATAATGGACTTATTATAATTTTATAAAGCAAGTTAAAATTGAATTTCTTAATTCCATTTAAGAAAAACCCTCAATCAAAGTTTTAATTGCCGAAATATTTATTAAATTTTTTTGATATTTGGGAAAGTTAATGGAATGTTTTGCCTTTAATATACGATTTTTAAATTATTTTATAAAAAAAAAACATAAAATCATTTGGGCTATAAAAGTTTGTAATGATTTCGAGCTTAAATTTCGTTTTTGATCAAATTCAATTGACAAATCTTAAATAAGAAAGTTAAAAGTTGTTTTGTACTCTACAATTTTGAACGCGCTTTTATTAGCATCATTTTTATGTAGGTATGTATGTTTGTATGTAACTCTGCCATCATCATTATTGTAGAAACCAGTATTATTGTATTGTATTAAATGGAGTCATTCGGCTTAAGGTAGCCCTTCTACCACTTTGACCTATAAAGATATTTTGTGAATACCCGACATTACCTAATCCCCTCGATTCCCAAACTTTCACAAAATCTGTAGCGGTCGTTGTCGGTCTTTCTCATATTTTTAAAGCAGTACCTCAGAGGGCCGTGACCCGTCAGAAAGTTAGTAAATAACTAACTATAAGTACTGATGCTTAGACTTTTAGATAAAGTTTGTTGTTGTGTTTAAAACTTTCATTTTTTTTTGAGGGTGGGTATAGCTTACCAATTTTTTATTTCTCAAATTTAAACATGATTTTTTTAAACCAAAGTATGCCCAAGAGTATTCCTTTTAAGGCCAATAGTTTCTAATGTATGTGGTGTGCATAGGCGCCGGCAGGATGACTTCCAGGGAGGTGCAAAAAAACTTTTGAAGACCTATAAAAAAATTAGGAGAAAAGAAGTTCTTTACCTAATAAAACGAAGTTTTTTTTTCGAAGAAACTCAGAGTTTATGACAGGAAATAATATACATATATAAAAATATTTACAACTAATAAACAATAAACTGTTGAACGACTTTGAACGTTTAAAAATAAAAATACTATATAAATAAAATAATGGTATTTTTATGATAGTTATTTTTCCAGAAATTATTTTTTAGAAACTTTTTTAAAACAAGATTATTTTTACTTAAAATTCAGTAATTTTGTGTGGTAAACTATTATATATAAGAATTCCATTACGTAAAAGTGACTTTTGCCGAAATTACTTTTGATTTTAAATGTTTGTAAAAATCTATTTGTCTGGTATTATGACAATGTAGTTCATGTGTAACTGTTAATTTGATATTTGAATGTTTTTCTTTATTAAGAATGGCCTGAATAACTGTACTAATTTTTAACTTATATAACCTCTCCAAATCCAAAAACCCTTTTGGTTTGAATAAATTTATTGTTGGTTCCAAAATGGTAATTTATAAATACATTTAATAGCTTTATTTTGCAGTTTTTTAAAGGTTTTAATACTGTTAAACTAGCAGCTCCCCAAACTAAAATTAAATATTGAAACTTTGGATAAATTATTGCAAAATAAATATTTTTTAAATAAACTAATGGAATGTAGTAACGTGCTTTATATAAAATGCCAATCAATGGAGATATACTATTTCTAAGATGCTCAATATGTTTTTCCAACTAAAATTTTCATCCACGTATAATCCTAAAAATTTAATTGACCTTGAGTGGTTTATTTTATTATTTATTTTCTTCTTTGAAATTATCATAAAGGACAATTTTTGAAAATTTAGAGTTCATTTAAAAGAATAAAGCCATTTTTGCATTTTTTCTAAATCATGTTGAATATTTGTTAAAATCTTAGAAACACTATCAGCAAAATAAATTATGGTAGTATCATCAGCAAATAATTTAATTTTTCCGCGTAAGTTTAATTTGAATATAGAGTTAAAATACACAAAAAACAAAGTAGGTCCTAAAATTGATCCCTGGGGAACACCAAAACTAATGTTTTTTTTTGAACTTGTACTATTTTCAATTTTAACATATTGATGTCTATTATTTAAATAATTTTGAAATCAATCGTAAATTTTTCCTCTAAGGCCAATATCATATAAAATATAATTTTTAAATCTATTTTTATCTACACAACCCACAAAATTTTGAAAAGCAAGAAAAAGACTTTACTTTCAAAAAGAAAGCCAGGGGGTGCAAAATCTTTTGAAAAGCAAATAAATGTTGATTTTTACCTAACAAAACGTCCTTTTTAATTTTTTGTCACTATCCAAAAGTAGGATGTGCAAGTGCATCCTCTCGTACCCTCCTTCCCGGTGCCTATGGTGGGGTGGGTCTCATGTTTCAGTTTTTAAATAAAATACGACACACTCTTTTTTAAAGCTAAAAAATCCTCATAAAATATTTTATATTGGACATTTGTTAAAGATTTTTTATAGTATAATTCCAGTCCAGAACTCTAACAATTATTAATGAATTTTTAGTTTAATAGCTTTAAAACGTTGATGGTCCAGTCAAGAAGTTCATTTTCTGCAAATAATACTTACAACTCTCCTAAAATAATGGTTGGAAGCCTAAACGATCCGAAATGGCATTTACAAAAATATGTATATCCGTTTTTTTCTGCAAAAAAACATTTGTTTGACAAAAATATTCGTTAAGGTGTCAACCGAGAAGCCACTGGACTTAAAAATGTATTAAACTTTTATATAAGTTACCAAGGACATAATTAAAGAGAGATATAATTAAAAAAAAGATTAGATATATAAATACAAAACTTGTTTTTCCAATGTTTTAATAAACTTTTTTATATAAAATAGGTTTAAAAACAGGCCCTTATTTTTTTGCACCAAATTAGGAAAGTCCTCTGTATAAAGTCACTAGTGAGTTATATTTATACCTTACTAGTGACTTCGTCCTTTGTAAAAGCTGAAAGTTTCTCAGCTGCATGCTCCCAACATAGGTAGAAGTGATGGAAGGTTATGAAGTTTCACTTACAGTGGCTTTGGCAGCTACCAGGTACGAAAGGTTAATAAATTAAAATTTATCTTTCGTCATTTTATAAAAGCTTAATTTAATATGTTTTAGTTGGCTACCTATAAGCAGATATTTTCCCAGTCAGCAAACAGTTTTAAAAGTTCCAATCCCTTGGCAGATAGACATTTTAGTGTGGCCTCATGGAGCAATGAAGTTCAATATTTCTGTTATTTAACAAGATATGACAAATAGTTTTATATAAGAATTGTAGTGTTTCTAAATAGGCATGTAAATTGGTATTTACAAAAAATCTGAGAAAAAAATAACCGTCCAGCTTTTCCTCAAAATCTTAAAAGGTATAAGTGATGCCTTAAATATTATAAACGTTTTTGAAAAGCAGGACATTCTGAAAAATGTTCTTATTCCCAGAATTGTAGCTCTAATATTTATAATTTTTATTTTACGTTGAAAATCGACTTTTGCGCGGCGTTTTCGGCATGCGCGATCTGTCGCTATAGTGAGCATAAGTTTTAAATAATTATTTTATGCAAATAAATATTAATTTAAATTTGTGAAACAAAATTCTAGTGTTATGTAGACACTAGACAAAGCATATTATTCCGCGAAATTTAACGTTTTATTAACATTTTTCATAAAGGTCATTTATTAATTACCAGTTGTTCGATTGGTATAAAATGCGGGATAAAAGATTAAAAGTTGATCTATACATTTTTGCTTCGTGGAGCTCCTTTCATTTGGGTACTTAATAAAGTTATGCAATTTTTTAAATACTTTTATTTTGGTAACTGAAAGTTGACCTCCTTAAATAAAATCTTATTATTTGTTAACTTAAAAAATCAATTGATCTATAAATTTTTTGCTTCGAGGAGATCCTTTATTTTAGGTACTTAATAAAGTTATGCAATTTTTTAATACTTTTATTTTGGTAACTACCTCCTTAAATAACATCCTATTTTTTGTTAACTTAAAAAAAATCAATTGAACTATAAATTTTTTGCTTCGAGGAGATCCTTTATTTTAGGTACTTAATAAAGGTATGCAATTTTTATTACTTTTATTTTGGTAACTAAAAGTTGACCTGATTAAATAAAATCTAATTTTTTGTTAACTTGAAAAAAATCTCATTACCAAAATAATAAATTAAAAGAAAATTGCATAACTTTATTAGGTACCTAAATGAGAAGAGTTCCACGAAGCAAAAAATGTATAGATCAATTTTATTTAAAATTTTGACATGACAGCTAAAACCCGTAAAAACTAATAATTTATAAATAAATTACTTTTTAAAAAAGGTTGATAGAACTTTTATTATCGCGGAATCACATTCTTTGAAGTGTCTAGATAACGCAAGAATTTTTCCAATTTTTTAAATTAGGATGTAATTGCATAAAAAAATTAAAAACTTATGCTCGCCACAGCAGCTGATCGCACATGATGAAACCGCGGAGCGAAGGCCGATTTCCAACGTTAAATAAAAGTTATAAATATTGGAGCTACAATTTCGGCAATTGGGAACTTTTTTCTAAAATTTCATGCCATTTCAGAAACTTTTATAATATTTAAGCTATCACTTATACTTTTTGAGATTTATTTTTCACAGGAAATCAACTTCTCGACTAGACTATGTAAGTTTTACCCTCTAAAATATATGAAGAAGTATAACTGCCAAAAACTAGGCTCATTAATCACATTTACCCTTTTCTACATGCTACAGCAGAGTTTTAAACAACTTTGGCAACCTTCAAACAAAAATAAATCAGATGATGGAAATTTAGATCTTTATTTAAATTAATTAGACACATTTTCAAAATTACATACTACAAAATCCTTTTCGTTTTGAGAAAGTTTACTGAAGTTCTATCAACCAATTTGTTGACTTTTTTAAGTTATCAGTTTAAATTTTGTGGATTATTAGAATGTTACCACAACTTTAAATATTATGTTAACGTGCGTTATGACATCAGCGCTTCCATGTCATATAAAAACACGTCCGTGACACGTCAGGCGGAACGGCAACGTGACGCGCCTGTTTGACTAATACCCAAGCAGCAAGTTGACGTCATATTGACGTCTCTTTTTAGTCATTTTTGGTCACGCAGAGACATCATAAGATGACAACAAAATGACGTTTAATTGACCTCCCTGAGTCACAGACAAAAGACGTCCCGTTAATGATGTCATAATGACGTCTTTAAGATGGCGAAAAATTGACGCATATACCTTTTTTAAGCTAAAATGATACGATATTTTATTTGAAAAAAAATAGGAAAAAACTTCTTACTGCTTGCAATTTCCTTGCACTGCAAAGTCGCATCTCTCGGGACAATGTCCAACCTGGAGATGCAGATTTTTACACTAGCCGAAGATATTTCTTTCAAAGCTAATCAACCGCAGACCGGTCTGGAACTATTTTGGTCTCATCGGTACGGTGTAGGTGATAAAAAGCGAAGATCTTGAATAAACCTAGTAGTTTATTGTACATTAGTCTTATTTTTCTGTCATATGATGTTTCGGTTGGATTTTGACACAAATCATGTAATGTCACAATTTTTTTTGGTGGGTTTTCTAAACATGATGTCATTAGATTTTTATGAGCCTGAAGTATGACGTCGAGAAAACGTAACTTCAACGACGTCAAAAACACGTCATTGAAATGACGTTAAAATGACGTCATAATTTTGGTCTGATAATGTCCTATGACCAATAATGACCAAAAATGACTTGAAAATTACGTCATAATGACGTCAGCTTGCTGCTTGGGTAGGCAAGGATTTAATTTATTACAACGTGTATCAATGCGTCGATGCCGCGCTGCTCTCCGGTCACGCTAGCTGTTTGCCGGAAGCTTTAAACAGTAATGTCGGAAGCGTTTTTTTACTGGAAATGACTCTAATTTAAATAATTTAAGTGAATCACTGTATATTTTAGAGTTTTAGGATTTCTAAAGCCAATTCTAAATATAAATTTAATACTTTTAAATGTTACTGATTTTTTCAGAGAAATTTATAATATTATATCTAGGTGGCAATAATTATTTATTTTAAAAGTGCTTGTCCAAAAAGAGTTGCCATTTAAAAAATAATACTAGGGGCGAAAATGTCAATATTGGCCAACTTGTTTTATTCATATCTTTTATACGAGTCACTAAAACTTGCAATTGTATTTTTCTAATATCATTTTGGGTACTTAGATTGATTTGCATCCAGTCGTTGCCTCCTAGATGCAATAATAAAAATGGCTCTTAAACAATAAAGTAGTCTCAATAACTTTTTAAACCGTTACATTTTGATTTTGTTTAGGGGGCAGGCAAAGAAAAACTAATAATATATCGGGTGTTTCTCAAAAGTGGTTTCCCGTAATAATTTTTAACAAAATGTTAACACAAAAATGACCGCTATGTTTGTAATTATATGGCAATTTTTTTAACGCTTTTATTCTAAAAAAAACCTATTTTTCACTGAAATGTAAAAATATATTTTTAAAGGCTTTTTTACAGTAACGTCAATTTTTCTAGAAACCATAACCAAAAGAAAAAAACACTTTTGATTGATGCTTTTTAATTAGGTAGTTTCAAAAATGTGTTTTTTTTTGTTCCTGTTATTTTTAAAGTAATAGTTTGTTGATTTTAAACTACCCTGTATATCTTACGGCGATTTGCTTTAAGCATTTTAAATGAAGCAAAATTTTTTATGAAGAATAACTTTTTTAAAACTAAAAATAAAAAAAATACAGATATAGTTTAGTCCATCCGTATACACACTGTATATTTATTAGACAAGGAGTTTCCTAATTGCGGTGAAAAAAGACGTATTTTTAAGCTAATCCAATTAAAAAATGCTTATAATAATAGGTCCGGAAATGCATTGTTTTCAAGATACAGGGTGGGAGACTTATATTAATTATTTATTTATTTATTCATAAACAGCACACTACAGAATTAATAATTCTAAATGGTACTTTATTAATAAGATACTTAGTATAAACGATTTTTATAAACTTTGGTACTGTTATTTATAGCCGTAAGGGGCTTGTGTAACTCAATTTTAATTAAATTTATTAAATCTACTGGCGTCTATTTTCCACCAAAAAAATTTGAAAGAGCAAAAAAAATATTCTTTCCTCCGTAGCGCCTATTTTTGAGTGCCAGGCGCCTTATATCACCACCCGCAATAAAAGTTGATGACCAAAAAAAATTAAGTTACTTTCCTCCTTATTGCGCCTATTTCATTCCAGAGAGCACCTTATTCACAGAGAAATTAATCATTACTTCCCTATCTGGCGCCTATTTTTTCATGGCGCCCTAGGCTGTAGCCTAGTCAGCCTAATGGATAATACGGCCCTGACACAATATATAGGAAAAATTAATTTATATAAAATTTACTTAAAATTATGTACCAACACCAACAAATGCAGAACAAAACATATCATTACATCTAAAAACAATTTATTAAATAAAGTGTTTCTAATCTAACATTCTTTTTCATGTTTCTTGGGTTGTCCAGGGATATGCAAACAAGGACTTTTTTCTTTAACACAACGAATAGAAAAAAAAAAAAAAAAAAAGAAAGATTTATTGTTATCAGTGCCATACAAATTTGTCAGAAATTATCAGCTTAAGTGCCGCTCGAGACACCACTGGCTAAATTAGACCCTTTTAGAACTAAGAAACTATCAAATTTTGTTAAAATTGTTAAAGGGATATTTGAAGATACTTAATAAAAATTCGTTTTTTACAGTTTAGCATCCTGTATCTTGAATAAATATGAACTTTTCATTTATAAAAAGCTAATACATATTTTTTCATTTTCTTTACCACAATTACGAAACACTCTGTATATTTTTAATGAATTTATTGTTGCGAAGTCCTTAAATCTACGAAATAATTTAACATCTACAAAATAATTAATAATTTTGTGCATGGCTTGGCGGCAGCTGCCGGTACCTGGCTACTGCCCATGGTCACATTCTGGTGGTAGAATTGTGCAAGGAATCCAAAAATGATAAAATGTACAGAGCTTTCCATATAAAAATTCAAAATTAGATTCATTTGCGGATAAACTGAAAGTAATTGATAAGTTAAAAATATGCGAAAACTTTTCTCTCCTTACACCATTTACCTATAACAAGTCTTATTTTGATATGTCTAATACTCTAGGATTTATGACTTGTCTAATAAATTTATTGACACCCGGTATATATTAAATTTTAAAAGCGGCTAAAATTAACTTTTTTTAAGTGTAATTATTGAAACTTAGTAATATTTGGTACGTTTTGTGACAGATAGTTACGGTGTTGTCAGATTTACGAATATTCCTAGAATTAATTTAAATTTTATGTCAAACTTTTAAAACAAAAAACTATTATATTTTGTCTCATTCCTTGTTTTATACAAACTAAATATAATTATAATAAGTATATTGAATATTGCCCGAAGGGTACGTTGCTATACGCCTAATACTAATGAAAACTAACCAGAACTGACCTTCTTTTCACTATTTTTTTTCTTTTAAACACAGTTATCTTTTTAAACCCCATTCGTGTATTTATTTTATGCTCTTTGTTTTTAATTAAATTGCGCGGGTTCAGAATTAAAACACCGCAACCATTAGGCTTTTACAATTTAATTTAAAAAAGTAAAAAATAATTTTAAAAATGGAGTTTCAAAAGGTAAAAATTAAACATTAAGTGCCAATTAAGATTATTATTTTTGCATTACTTTAAAAATCACTATATATAAAATTCGGATGCTTAAAGTTGATAATAGATAAACCATTTTCCTGAAAGCAGTTTCTAATAACGTCGCAAAAACATGAAGATAGACGCAAAAACATTTTTTTGTAAACTCGTTTCCTAAAGTGCCACTAGGCGCTCAGGTCTCGGTACGCTCACGGTCCGATTAAATATTTTACATGGTTTTTAAATAAATTACCTTGAATGACATTTAAACACCATGTAAAATATTTGACCCGACCTTGAGTGAACTAAGACCTGAGCGCCTAGCGGCATTGACCCTAAGAGAATAGTAGATAACATCAAAAATTTACACATTTTTAGTTTTACCAAAGACAATTATAGGTTCAACTACAATAATTGTCTTTGGTTTTACAAATATTTTTTTTATTAGCTGCTTCAGTTGTGATTATCTACATTTAAGTAGGTGTAAATTATTGTAAAATATTGGTAAATTTATGTGTTCTGGGAAAAATTTGCTAAAATACTTACTGTCCCTAAAGTTGACCGTCAACCTTAATTATATTTTAAACATCTAAAGCTGCATAAACGACTTGATTAAAACACTTTAAGATGAGGTATCATTTCATCCCCTTTCCTATTTAAACTTTTTGAAGTGCGTGTTGGTGAAAGGAGGGAATAGATACCCTTTACAAGTAGATTGTAACACAAAAATGTGTTACCCTAAATATAAAAGTGGGCGTGTTTTAGAAGTTTTGTAAAAGTAAACGAACAACAGAATTATATGGGCTGGTTCGTTTTAGTTGGAACACACTATATATAATTTACCTTAGAAAAAAACCTTCTTATTAAACCATATACACACCCTGTTGCAAAATAAGTTCCTGTTTAGAATAAAAGTAAAACAAGAAAAATAAATCTATTTACACCTATAAACAAACATTTTCATGTAAAATTTAGAAATCCGATCAAACCGACCGAGAAAACCAAGAAAAATGGTCCTCGAATGGGATTTTCAACTGAAATATAGTTGGAAAATCTTGGGAAATCATCCGGGCCAAGATTTTTCCTTAGAGAATTGGGGGTTGCTTTCGACAGCTCGGAATATGTGATGCTAACGCTGACATAAACTAGTTCCTATTATTACTTGTCAAATCCAATTTTCGCTATTGATTTTTAAAATTTATTATCAACTTTTAGGACAATCTAGTCTTTGCTATTTTGTCATTTTAGGCAAATAATTAAATTAAAAACCTTTTTCTTTAATTCCATAGATTCTTGTCTTGTTTAAATTTAATGGCTTGGATTTATATTTAGCCAGCAAACAAGGATAATTCCATAGTCTGGCCCTAATAAAAATGCATCGAAACTTTGAAAAAAATCCTTTAATTCTGTTATTAAGCACAAGAACACAAATACTTACTGTCTTAGTGTATATGCCGCAGGCAAGCGGTTATTTTAGGCAAATGGCTTCTGTCTAGGCAAATGTCTTCTGCCCCGGCAACAAGTATATTTTTATTTTTAAATGCTAATCGCCTAGGCACATGCTATTTGACTAGTAAGTTAGCATTTAATTCAATTTGCCTAAGCAATTTTTAGACAAATGGAAATAGAAATATTTGCATAACCAGACGATCATGCAAAACTATCATATTTAGGGGGGCTCATGGTTAGTTCTAGTTAGTTAAAACTTTTTTAAATTTCTTATTAAAGCAAATTAAAAAAAAAGGATTTAACTACACAGAACTAATCATAAACGCCCCAATGTGACAGTTTCACATGACAATCTATAGCGCTTCGCACCAATTAAATAACACGTGCTTTTTACTTTTTATTATAGTCAGTCTGCAAAACACACTGTACGCCTTATACCATGTGATGCATCGCCGGGCGGGACATAGGAAATCCCATGTAATTTTTAATGGGGTCAATTATTGGCTCCCTAATTATTTTAGAGAAAAATTCTATTAAAGGTTATTGAAAAGCATGCAAATCTACGTCCATGGTAAACACTTTAGATTTTTCGGTTAACCCGTTTGCTAGTTAGATGCTAATATATTTTTAAAAATTGTTACATATTATCGCCTCATATTTATGAACAACAATAAAAATACCAGTTAGCGTGACATTACGTTGTCATTTTGAAATTTAGTGCTTTATTATTATCAAAAAATCGTACAGTGAAAAGATTAAAGTTGTATTTATACAAACGAATTAAGTTAAGTTAAACTAAACTAGAGTAACAAATTTCAAGAACTTATGACATTTATAATATTTACATGCTTCAATAAATTATTAATATTGTTACAATAATTAGTATGTTGGAAATAAACTTAAGATTTAAGAAAATTTTCAAATATTTCTCCATTGACTGCTAGACAATAACCCAGACGTTCATAAAAATGTCTTTTTACATTGGCTAACTGGTAAATTGAAATTTTATTGCATTCTGCAGATAGCAATTTTTAACTCATCTAGATTAGAGTAATTTTTATCCTTGTATATCATGCTTTTTAAATGGCCCCAGAGGAAGAAGTCATTTGGCGAAATATCAGGAGACCTACGGGCTATTTTAAAATTCAATAGACATATTTATTTATTAGTCCCTGGGCCAGTAAAGAAATGGACTTCTTGAAAGAACACTTTTAAAACCTTTTAGGGGAGTTCCTTTTGACGAGTCTACCACAAATATTTATACCACCATATATGGAAGCGGCGCTTTAATCCAGCCTGTCAATGTCAAATGTTTCGGGTGTCAGACTATGCGGGTTACGTGACTGTGACCCTTACGATTTTTGGCACAATGTTTAAAAATTGCATGTAAAACATTGTGGTTAAGTCCGGCAAAAAACTTACGCGTTCGCCCAGTCCGACACCCGAAACATTTGACATTAAGAGGGTGGGTTAAAGCGCCCTTCCATATACGGCGGTATGATTATTCGTGGTAGATTCGTCAAAAGCAACCCCTCCTAAAAAGGTTTTAAAAGTGTTGTTATCATAAAATTAATTTCATGACTGGCCCAAAAAGTAGAGGTAAATCTACTGTACTAGAAAACCCAATTATAGTTCTTGTGGTTAAAGTACCACAAATTATAAAGAACCTGACTATGACGGTGGTAAAAGAAGAGGCCTATGAATAACAGAGTTCGTTTGTATAATGCCACAGAATTTTATATAACCTGGGGCATCCTACATTTCTTAGAATAAAACCAAAAGAACCGACACTGCTTTGCAAAAAACAATTGTTATGTTAATAATTACCAATTAAAATCATCGATCAATATCCCAATCCTATTAGTTAAAATTTAATTTCGAAAATATCGACAAATCGTTTAGTTATAAAAGCTCTATAAACAATGATACAACACAAATACAAATCAGACTACATTACGCTTAAATTATTCAAACAATAACGGTAATCAGCTTACCGAAATGGTTAATTATCATTAGAAATGTATTAACATTAAAAATAAATTTATTATTAATATTAAAAGAAGAGTTTAGGACTTCCATTGTCTTTATTTTATTTTTTCACACAACGTTTTGTGCAGTACTATCTTTGTTCGTTTTCAAGGGTAAACTAAAGTTTACACTTGAAAATGGACAGACATAGTACTGCCTAAAATGTTGTGTGAAAAAAGACAATGGAAGTCCTAAACTCTTATTTTAATATTAATAATGAAGCACATTCAAACAACTTCATTATTAAGTAATTATTGTGCAAAATCTAGCTTGTGCGCATACATATTTTTTTAAATTTATACAGAACTGATCATATTTTGACCCAATTACGCCATTAAAAAAGCAAAAGACATAAACCGCCCTAGCACCAATTATTACTGGGAAGAGAATGAGTGCATGTACCGGGTGTCAAAATCGATCACGAAACTTAAGGGGGTGATTCTATTTGACAAAATTCCAATAAAGCTTCCAATAATTTTTTTTCAAAATTCGTATCCGAGTTACAAGCCGTCAAAGTTCATTTTTTATTTTTGTTTTTCCCCATATTGCATTTATTTTTTAACCAATCCAGTTGATATTTGGCACACAAATCGAGCTTTGCAGATTCTAAAATTTGAAGACAAACGTACTTTTTTAAATACCGCCAGAGGGCACTTTACCTAAAACTAAAAATTTATTTACATCATAACTTTTTATTTTAATAGATATCGCAAAGCTGAAGGCACCATTTTATAGACAATCAAAAACTTAAAAAATAAGATACTTTTTATTAAAGTCGATAAACCTCACCGTTTAGGCACCAATAAACATCAAAATTTTTATCAATTTCAATCAAATTACCTAAATACATACAGGGTGTCCAGTAACTCAACCGACAAACTTAACAAAACGATTCTACAACAAAAAATAAGGAAAATACTTCATATAAACATATGTCCTAAACGTCTTAGTTTTTGAACTACGGGGTGTTAAAAATTAAAAAAACTAAGTCGTTTAGGGCATATGTTTATAAAAAGTTTTTTCTTATTTTCTGTTGTTGAACCGCCCTGCAAAGTTTGTCTGTAGGTAATTTGATTGAAATTGATTAAAAATTCTTTGATGTTTATTGGTGCCTAAACGGTGAGGTTTATCGACTTTAATAAAAAGTACCCTATTTTAAGTTTTTGATTGTCTATAAAATGGCGCCTTCAGCTTTGCGATATCTATTAAAATAAAGAAGTTATGATGTAAATAAATTTTAGTTTTAGGTAAAGTGCCCTCTGGCGGTATTTAAAAAAAGTACTTTGTCTTAAAATTTTAGAATTTGCAAAAGCTTGATTTGTGTGCCAAATATCAACTGGATTGGTTAAAAAATAAATGCAATATGGTGAAAAAACCAAAATAAAAATTGAACTTTGACGGCTTGTAACTCAAAAACCAATGACATTTTGAAAAAACTTACCCTGTATTTATAATTTGTTCATAAATAATAATTTACACCCCTCCCCTAAGTTTTTATTATCGTACAAAATAAATAAAAATGATATTTTTGTTAGGCTAATTCTGTAGTTTCCGAATTAGTTATCAGATTTTTATTATCTCTTAAAATATACAGGGCACAACAAAAGTATGAATTTGTTAAATAAAACACCCTATATATTATTTTTCCATTAAAAGATCTTTTAAAAAGCCTAAAAAAATATACCAAAGTTCATATGCTATTTAGTTTGCGAAATATGGCCATGAAATCTGAAATTAATAATTTTTAATTCTCATTAGAAACGTAATAAATTTACATACCTCTAACTTTATTATTTTTTTTCTATAAGATATAAAGGGTACGACAAAATGTATGATTTTTAAAATGGAACACCCTGTATATTGAATCACCATATAAAGATTATTTAAAGAGCGGTACATAAATACCATATTTTATAAGTCTGTCTTTAATGGTTTTGGAAATATGGCAATAAAATGATTGGGCCATTTTTTCCATACCTAATATAATACATAGGTAATCAGCTTTTAGATGACCATATTTCCGAAACGAATGAAAATATATATTTCAAATGTAGTATTTTAAAAGATCTTTTTATTAGTGATATATTATACAGAGTGTTCCATTTAAAAAAATCATACTTTTGTCCTACCCTGTACGATAAAAATGAAAATGGGGGTGTAAATTTATAACTTGACACCCGGTACATCGTTATACTGAATCAAATTCAACCAATCAAATAACACTTAATACAACAAAAATTTGCGATATACACGTTTCCAAATGAGTAAAGGATTGGATTGAACGCCATAAGTCAGTCCTGTATTTTAAGTAATTTAAATTGAGTTTAATGCGATCGTGAGTTTTATTTGAACAATATTCACGGTTTTGGAACATAATTGCCAAGAAAAACAGCTGATGAGTAAAGAAATGAAATATTGAGAAATAAGATTACCTTAAATATTGTTAAAATATTAATAGTTTTTCTTTAGTGATTTGTGTTTATAATTTTGTGTATTTGTTTTTTAATTAAATAAAATGATTTTAAAAAATATCACAAAAGTAAGGTTAAAAGTTTCATTTTAATTGTTTGCTCTTTTTGTCATTGTATATACCTTTCTTTGTCAAAATTATAAGAATTTAGAACCAAATTGTCTCCATCCGATGAAATCTAAGACGAAGAGCACAGTATTAGGTTCAATGCGATCCGGATTTGATTGTCACGACATACCTTTACTTAATGATAAATTAACATCGCATGAAAACATTACTTGGCACCGGCAAGTCGGATTCTGTGTACAGGGTGTCCAGATTTCATTGCAGTTGCAGGGTATCTCGGTTATTAACAGAGATAAAGACTTGCGGTTTTCGCGAACTGTTGCTACTTTTTGATGAAACGAAAGACGGCACTAAAAGTTTTTTCATGGCACATTTCGTTTCTGACATACAGGGCAAAAATACATTTTAAAACCCCTCTCGCATAGTTATCTTGTAAATTACAATAAAAGTAAAAATGGTGTTGGTAGATATTTTTACGTAGAATCCAGTGGCGTAGTCAGATTTCTTTTAAAAATATTTATTTTTCGAGATGTGAACCAAGCATAAGATTTTTCTTATGAAACACCCGGTAAATTTTTTATTTGATAAATCATAGCTAATAGAAGCTTTTTAAAAAATATGTTATACTTATTAGTTATTTTATACTTTTAGACCCTAAATTGATGTTTTTAATTTTAAAATTGAATTTCTCGTAATAGGCCTTGACAAACTTTATACTCAAAAACCAAAGTTAGCCCTGAGTTTATAATTTGTTTATATTTTACGGCAACATCTAATTTTATATACGTGGTTACAGTTAAATAACCCTGGGGTTATATACCCTACAAGTTAGCATCATACCACTAAAGATGTCCAGTAGGCAAACTTTTGAACTATTGGTACGGCTACTTTTACTTTAAGTAAGTAAAAATCAGAAGCGTGACACTTTCAAACTTTTGGAAAGTCGAAAATGTCAAAATTGCATTATAAATATTATACAGGGTGTTTATTTAAAAACTTGCCAGTTAAGTTATCTGCGAAAAGAGACAGATTTGAGAAAAATGCCGCTACACTTCAAGATATTTATTAAGGGTAAACGTTTTTACAAAAATTAAACGGCGCCCCTTCAACCTCTTAACCACCAGGACCACTAATCGAAAATTCTTGAACCTAATAAACTAAGATGTGCTTAATGGGGTATTTTCTTACAGCTCTTTTAAAGATCTTTTTATTGGAAATTAAATATACAGGGTGCTTCACTAAAAATATTAATACTTTTTATGCTATCCTGTATATTATTACTAGTCTAACCATATTTTTAAGAGAGCTTAAAGAAAATACTACATTATGTACATCTAACTTTATTACTTTTGGAAATACGGCCATCCGAATCAGGTATTTGGGTAATTTTTAAAGTAGATAAAGATATTAGCTTCATATTTTAGAGTTATAAAGTACTTATTATAAATTAAAATGATGTATCACTCGACTCCTCTTCTAATTTAAGAATTTTGGGGTGGTAGTCCTGGGGTTAAGGAATAAATGGGACGCCGTCTAATTTTTTGCAAAAAAACGTTCCTCCTCAATAAATATCTTGACGTGTTTCGGCGATTTTCTCAAATCTGCCTCTTTGCACTGATAACTTGAGTAGTGAGTTTTTAAATGAACACCCTATATAACCTTTCTTTTATTTTCTATCAAAATGTGTTGCCCTTTTTTCGAAACATATCGTATACATAGAATCACATTAAACTACACAAGTTTATGAGAAAATCTGTCGATGGTTTCCGGTGGCCTTTTTCAAGTTAAGTTGAGGGGTGATAAATTCTCGTTAAAGACTGCCTTTGGGTTAAAATTTACGCACAGGGACGCCCTTCTATTTTGGTTTATGCCCACAAAAACTTTCCCAGTTTCTTGGGATACTTTGTTATTGCTGGGTTAATGTGCAGTAGTTTATATCATGAGTTATAACCCAAATGTACCGGGTGTCAAGTTATAAATTTACAACCCTTAACTTTTTTATTTTTTATCGTAAACAATAAATAATGGTCAGTTTTGTTGGGTTAATTCTATAATTTTCGAATCAGTAATCAGATTTCAATTGTCTCCTAAAATATACAGAGTACGACAAGAAGTGTCATTTTTTTAACGAAACACCCTGTATATTGTATCACCATAAAGTAATCTTTTAAAGAGCTTTAAAAATATACTACATATGATATATCTATCTCTATAGGCGATTTCGGCCCGTTTTGGTACTCCGACTTTGGTAGGTAACAATTGGTATGTTTTACGTCAGAACCGTTACGTCAGTGTATGATAGCATCCGAATTCGTTTGGTACATTTTTGGTAGGTAAATAAAGAAGAACCTACCTAACGGTTTATTGGTTTTTATAAAATTGTTTATTTAACAGCAATATTTAAATTAAAATATTTGCAACTATTAATATTATGTTTTATTATTAAAGAAATAAAATTTAGAGTAAGACCAACAGCTTTAGAAAAGGATGAGAGCATACCAAACCGATCTACCGACCCACAAGCCACGGTATAGCATTTGACAAACCAAACAGGGTACCAAAGTTGGCGTGATGTCACTATTTTGACACCCGAAATTGGTTGGTAGGCATTTAACCAACCAAACTGGGGTACCAAAACGGGCCGAAATCGTCTTATAACTTTTGGAAATATGGCGGTCCAAACCTAAAGAATACTTAGGTATAAATTTCAATTAGGTATATCTCGGCGATAATTGCCTAATAATTTTTTAGAGTCATATTTCAAAAACAATTTAAAATAGACATGTTAAATATGATATTTTTTGGTAACGCTTTTTGAATTATCTTTTTAATGGTCATTTAATATGCAGTGTTTAATATTAAAAAATCATACTTTTTATCATACCCTGTATATGTAAAGCGATAATAGCATTATGATAAAAAATACAAATACTACAAAGCTAACTTAACAAGATAGTGTTTTTATTTCTTTTAAAGGGTACAAAATACAAAAGTTAGGGAAAAGCAAATTTATTACGTTTCTGTCTAATAGAAATTAAAAATTAATCTTTAGATTTGGATGGTCATTTTTCCGAAACCAGCTGAGATTGATATTGTGAACACCTAGTATAAAAAAGTATTCATTTTAGGATTTTTAAAAATATACGTTTTTGGGAATTTTAAAATAAGTATACATTTTAATTAGTTTACTTAACATTGGGAAATTTGCTACATAAAAATATACGTGAGGTGTCAAGGTCTTAAAAGTATAAATTAAAGAATTTTCTAGGTTACTCTTATAATAATAAAATAAAAACATTAAACAAACTGGGTAGCGGAGAAATGCAAAACAAATACTGGAAAATTTGATATTTAAAGAAGAGAGAAAGGAATTAAAAGAGGATTGTTTATTAGATAAGAAGTAGTTAGTGAAGTCAGGCATAAAGTTAAAGTTTTAGTTAAGCCCCGTACGGACTACTCCGAGTGGGGGTATGCCCGTACAAAATTACGAAGTTAAGTTAGTTCCCGTAGTTTACTTAAAATTGCCAAGATAGTTTTTGCCCACCGGTCTCATGGTCCCCAAAGGATAGTTCCATATGATACATTGGTCCAAGTGACGTAAAGTGGCCCTGATGTATATTTCAAAAATACCACGTCACAATATGGTGCTTTTTTAAACCTTTAAAAAATATATTTTAAATGGTTTATTAATATTTAGGGTGTTCCATTTATAAAAAAATAAACTTTTTGTCGTGCCCTGTATATTCTAAAAGATAATAAAAACCTGATAAGAAGGTATGTGTACATTGTTATATTGAATTCGATTCAACCAATCAGATAAAACTTAATCCGACATAAAATTGCAGAAATACACGTTTCCGATCAAGTAAAGGATTGGATTGAATGCTATAAATTAATCCTATTTTTTCTTGGTTTGAAAAATGGCAGTTAATTAAAACAGCTAATAAGTGTTAAAAAAAAGTGGGAAATAAAGTTACCTTAAATATTTGCTAAAATATTATGATAATTAGTTCTTTAATTAGTTTGTGTTATTATTTAAAATTGTTGAAATTAATTGAAAAAATATCACAAGTAAAGTTAGAAGTTTCTTTTTGTTTGTTTGCCTCTTTGTCATTGTATATTCTATTCTTTGTCAAATTTAAAATAATTTAGAACCAGATTATATGCATCCAATAAAATTTAGGACGAAAGAGCACAGTATTAATATACTCACGATGATACTTTCAGGTAGGTACGAAGGCAAGTCTGCAGTAAGACCGATACTATGTATTTGCATTGGAACGCGCCGTCAGTTTAGCATACACATGTTTGCACTTACTTTGCGGACTTCCTTTCAGTTCAGGTAGGATCTAAAACCTGATTGACCGTGTGTATGCTCATTTAGGTTCAATGCCATCCGTTCCAATCGTATCAGTCTAATATTTTTACTAAAATAAGCTCTTTTAAAATTTTTCAGTTTTATAAAAAACTCCTTATCTTAAGAGCGAAAAATTTGCAGGCCCTTGTTTATATAAACTTTTGATTATATTTTTTGATGTAGAATCAGAAATTTGGTATTTTAATACGAATACTGGATACCGTTTAAAAAAGTATTCGAATACTGAGTATGCATGAATACCGGGATTGGGTTATCATGAATACTGAAGAGCAAACAAAAAAGGTCCTTTGTTTAAGTCCTTTTGTTTAAAAAGACCTTTAAAAGAAGATCAACATCCCATTGGTATCAGTAAATATTATTAATTTGAAAGAGCAAATAAAGGCCCTTCTTTTAAAAATATTTACAAAAAAATCAACATCCCCTTGTTTTAGTACTTTTAGCAAAGACCTTAAAAAGAAAAGGTCCTCAGCCAATTACCAATTTTCACGGTATTTGAATACTGGTATTCATTTGTTATTCAAATACTAGGAATCTCGGTATTTGAATACTTTAAATCTGAATATTCAAATACTGCTATTTATATCTCGATATTTCAATATTCGAATACTTTAAATCCTGTATTCGAATACTTAAAACTTGTATTCGAATACCATCCTTTAAAAACGGTATTGAGAATACAAAATTCTGAAGTAACAGAGACTGCGGTTACATTGGATAAGAATTCGTACGAAAATTTGTTCTCTCGAAATCGTACAAATCAATTCTTACGAATTTAAGATGAGTGTGTGGTTACACTGAATCCGTTTATTAACAGTATGACCATAATATGAATATGGAGTATATATCAGAGTTGTATATTTTGAAACTTCACCATTAGTGAAATATTTTCTACTGAAAAAAAATAGAAGCAAATGGGTTGACAACTATTTTTATCTAGAAATAATATTTTCATTTCAACTGCTATTTATTTCCATAATTTCTTGTTTAGCTCTGTGTTATGATATTGTTTGCTTTTTTGATCCCAGATCTTTTTTCGTGTACTAAAGTTATTAGTATATATCGCAATCATCATGTTCTCCTTAAAACCTTAAAATATAATTAACAAAACGCGAGTTATTCGTACAAATACCTATCAAAAAAACAAAATGTTTTGGTCGTATTTAAAACACGTACGAACTCGTACGAATTCGTAACAATTGATTGTAAGCAATATAACCACAAGCATGTTAACAAATCAATTCGTTCGTTTCTTACGAGTTCGTGCGAACAATTTTTCGTACGAATTCTTATCCAATGTCACCGCCGCCTTAGACGTTAATCAAACACTTTTCCTTTTAGACAAAAATAGTATATTACATTACAAGTGTGGAAAATGACTTATTTCACACGAGTGGGAATATTGTAGGCGTTAGCCGAGTGCGACAAACCCACGAGTGTAAGAAAGTCATTTTCACACGAGTACTGTACACTATTTTTCCTACGACCACAAATTATTCACCGAAAAAAAATTAAAGTTTGTCTTTACAGAAAAAATAAATAACAATTGAGAACTTTGCAACACTAGGGTGATTTTTACTTTGTAACACTAGTGTGATATGTACTTTTCCTCACTGCTATATTACACTGTTTTAACAATATTTTTACATCGAAAATCATCTACCTAGAAGCATTATAATAACTTTTATCATTTTGGAAATTAAAAAGGCCCTCCCTTAAAAAAAATTGTATGGTTTGGTTAGGTAATAACGGTAATAGTTTAATACGGTTTTCTGCTATTTTAAGAGTTTTTTTTTAATTATTGATACTTACATATTTTAGTCACTCTTCTAAATAAAACGTAAGTGGCAAATATCCAAAATATTCCGTTTTTTAAAAATATCAGTTAACAAACTTACGGGACCAGGGAGTGACAAGGGGTGCTGGGCGGGGTAAAATTGGTAAAACGAGTTAATGACACTGAACATTACATGTAAAATAAAGTAAAATTTACATTTTTTCCTCATATTTTTGAGAAAAAATATAAAAAATATGAAAATTGTAAATGCATAACCTAAAGTCCTAAAAGTAAGAAAAAAACGACTACTAGACGTCAGTTATACCATGCAAAATATGGAAAGCATTTGGCAACGTAGGAAGTGTCTGATTCTATTTATGAATGGATAAAAGAAAGTGGATTCATAAAGTGTGTATTAGCCTCAGGTTTAATTAAGGGATTAAAAAAAAGATTTAACTAGTTGTTTGAGTACACGAAGACAGAGAGAAAAGAATTTGATCAATAGGAGTTTTTCTCTGGCGCTTTAGGTTGAACGGTCAAACGGCAAGGCTGCCTCTATAAAGTGCGTGCTCAAAGGTAGGAGGGAGATTTTTAATTTGATCTACTTACCTGACAACACTGTGCCACTGAGCGAGCAGTCAGTGAAAGTTGTTTTTGTGGTTATGTCTGTTTATGTTTTTATTTTTTCGGAAATGTTATTATTATCCCTTTTAATATTAGAAGAAAGCTTATACTGTGTAGTAACTTAATGGTAATAAGATTTTTTTGCGCTAATTTGGGTTCTACTGTTTAAGGTAAGTAAAAAGTTTTTTTACTGTCACTACAATAAATATGTCACTTGCAAAACCAAATGCAGTTTTTAGAACGACATCATATCACACGATTGTTGTAAAGTACTTTGCAACACTAGTGCTGTAAAGTACTTTGCAACACTAGTGTGATATGACGCACTTTCTATGCATGAAACCAGTGTGCTATTTGCTATTTTCACAAGTGGTCGTAGGAAAAATAGTTAACATCAGTAATCTAATAGAAAACTTAAACAAACTGTTAAAATCCGCCCATAAAAACAGAAAATAAAAAAGAACTTTTGTGTTTTAAAGAGGTGGAGACCTAAAGGATATGAGTATAGGATTTGATAAAAAAGAAACCTTTTGAAATCGTATTACATACATAAATTCTCATAAAACTGATACTGACAGGGGTAAAGCTAACATATTGTGAGAAAATCTTTCATTTCTGAGGATCGATAAGAAAAAAATTACGTTTTCGTATAGCTTTTCTTTATTCCTTAAATGGCAAAAAAGTGCATTTGTTACCCTATTTTTCGAACAAAAACTTGTAGGAAATCAGGGCAAAAATTAGTTTTACAGGATGTAAAAAAATATCATCAGCTTTTGGAGCCAAAATAGGTTGGTTTAAGGCCCAGTCTGCTTTGCGTCGTTTGTCTAAATGCTTTTACGTAAGGAAAAGTATTACTTTTTGCACATGTTAGGAAAATAACTATTTCATACTCGCGTGCGTAAAAGAGTATCATTGCGCACCTCACGTTAGAAAATGGAATTTGTTTTTAGAACAAAAACACATAAAAGTCAAAACTGACAAATCCCTTTGACGTTAAGGAATATTAGAATAAAAATAAATACAGGTTGTCGGAAAAGGTGAGGTCAAAACAAAAAAGATAGAGGTAATAGAGTGAGCCAATATATGTTAGTACTTCATATAAAAAAGTTTAATCGTGCTTCGTTAGGGAGATATTGACCTTTAAAGTTGGTATAAAAAACCTATTCCCTATATAACTTTTGAACTGTTACCACAGTACAATTGATATTTGGGCTACTAAATAACTGCATAGTAATGCTTCTTTTGATAGGTAAACGGCTGTTCAGTAAGTCGGAATTATACAGGGTACGACAATTTTTTTCATTTAATGTATGCATTTTTAACACTGCTGACAAATTCGACATTTTGCTTTAGACGTTTAATTCCATCATCATTTATGTACAAAAAGGTACCTATATCTTATTTAAATCGATATCTTAACCCATAAACTCATAAAATCGCATTTTCAGTCCATAAATACCAGCATTTTGTAAGTAATAAAAATACAACTTTTACCTGAAAATTTTTAAAATATGGTAAAATTTTTAAAAACAGTTTTTAACTCTATTATAAAGTTTAACGGGCTCACAAACACCGTTTTTGATAATTTTACTATATGTTAATAATTTTATTTTAAAAATTGAATTTTTAATACATACATCATAAAAATCGCGTTATAAGGTTATATTTTTATGGTAAAATTTTTAAAGAAAAAGTGTATTTTATTCTTATTTGCGCATTTAATTAAAGTCTTATTTTTACAATGGTTTTTTATATGTTATTTTAAGGTTTTTAAAAATTAAAGCTTAATATTTTTTGCAGATATATTGGTATAAGTACAGTGTATATTAGCCAAATAAAATAAATTGCATCATAAAAAAATGGGCAAATTTTCGGCAAAACGCCCAAAATGTCGATTGGAATATTCAGTTGTTTATTTTTTTAATAAAAAAATGTATACAAATTGTTGTATCTTTTATTTTAAATATACAACCTGTATATTATTTAACTTTTAAATTCTTTAGCACGTTCTATACACATTTCGGGTACAATATCCTATACCTACATACGTATATTCAACTGTTTCCACTGGCGTAGATAATATTTTCAAATGACTATATCTACGAACTGGCATATGGAGCCCACACCAAATTTATACCAAATGCTAGTGCCCTTACGAGAAACACTTTTGTGAAAATAAAATTTGGCTCCCTCCCCAAGAAAAATCCAAGGTTTAAAAGAGAATCCTCTTTTTGTATTTTTTTTGTAAATTAAGTCAAATTTCATTAAAAGTATTTACATTAAAAAAAACGATATATTTAGCCAGTTGAATTTTTTTATTTCAGAAATTATTTCATGTAAAATTTTCGCATGCCTCTAATTATCAAATTTACGAAAAAAATGCAAACAGCGTATTCGCTTTCAAAAGTTTGATGTTTTTCTGGGAAAGGAGGTTACCAAAAAATTTTTTTCACAAATTTGAAAATTAAAAATTTTATTACCAATGTGTTCCTCTTAAGAGCACTAGCATCTAGTGTAAATTTGGTGTGGGTCCCATGTCCCGGTGTTTAGATATAGTCATTTAAAAATATTATCTACGCCAGTGACTGTTTCGAAAATATTAAAAGCTGTTAGATTTAGTGCAAAAATTTACAAAAACCTAAATTTGCTGAACACACTTGAAGAGTTGTAACAACAAAAACAAAAAAC
Source organism: Listronotus bonariensis (assembly GCA_014170235.1). NCBI lineage: Eukaryota > Metazoa > Arthropoda > Insecta > Coleoptera > Curculionidae > Listronotus > Listronotus bonariensis. The sequence goes on along the minus strand of JACEGR010003796.1, from coordinate 24,253 downwards.
ATTAAAGTCAATGTGAGAATTGAACAATATGCTCGCTGAGAACGTCTTTGTTACTTCTGGTTGGCAACCTAATCTTAAATAATATGATACACATCTATTATTTTATTTTATTTTTAATTTTTTGGAAGAAATATTAAAATCGGTTTTACTTTTTTCTTATTATTAACACTTGAATAAAAAATAAAAATTGAGTATGTTGTAGCGAATTTATGTAACAAAATAATTGTATTTAATTTATTAATGTCAATACTTGAAATAAATCTAAAACTAATATTTTCAAACCCGGTAAAGATAAGTATAGGACACTAAACACGAAATGTGTTAGGAATGTTCTAAAGAATCAAAAAATTAAATATTATACAGGGTGTTAAATTTAAAATATATACAAGTTTTTATTGGTCGCCGTAACATGACTTTGCCTATTTTTTAAAAAGTGCACCATTTATCTATTATAAAATTTATTTCATTTGGTTGATATAAACTGTATAAGAAATGTAATTTTCAACAAAAAACAAATTTCGATTTATTAAAAAACATTAAAAAAAAAAGTAAACCGACTTTAAAATAAAACTTTGATACTTTAAACACAATAACTTTTAATTGATACAGTAATATTGTTCCTGTATTAATAGTACAATATTTCAGTGTGTCGGCCTTAATCTATAAATTGTTCTCTATTATTAACTCAAGCTAATAATAAAAGAAATTATGTTTTCCCAACCTAATTTCACTAAGAAACTTTGGACAAAATAGTCTTTCGAAAAATTGCCCAACTTCGAAGGGCAACACAAAGAAGTAGTTTTGCAAACATTGCAAAAGTTGTAGAAACTTTTAGTTTGAGTTTATTTTCTGTTTGAAATGATTTTATTAATGTTTATGATATTTTAGTCTCTAAGGGTATAGCTCTGGGATGTTGTCGTAATAGCTAAACTACTTGTCCAAAGTAATGGTACTTACCAGAAAAATTGTAGATATTTTCTACAGGGTGTTTCAGAATAAGATGCTATTTTTAAGGGTAGAAATACTGAAGTAATAATAAAAGAAAAGTTTTAATAAACCTATGTTATAAATATCTTAACCGTTAAGATACAATGTAATTATGTTTAAAAAATATATCTGGGTGAAACCACTCTTAAAGGGGGTATGATTTAGGGGGTGGGCAAGAGCCAAAGACATATAAAAAAAACTGTAAGCCTCTTAACGCAACAACCAAAAAACAAAAAGGCTTCACACACACAAGTGCCAGTCTCCGAGAACAACTCATTTAATCCCTGGTGGTGGCAATGCCCCCTCCCCTGCGTAAGGCTCTAGTACAGTTTTTTTATTTTGTTTTTCTTTTTTTTCTTAATAAATCTTTTAAATGAAGAGTTTTTAAAAATATTCTGTAAGAATTTAAAAAGAATTGGAGCAAAACTAACGAAGATAAAAAGGTTTATGTAGCCACATTTTCCATGACTCTAAAGCCGAGTACAGACGGGTGTAATGCAACCTGCATTGTAATAACGCAACAAGATTCGCCTGAATCGTTCGTTGCGATGTGTGACGGATTTTTGGGCGAACACAAAGGTGTTCGATGAAAAATTGGAAAACTAGATTAAAATGGGGGCGGAAAAGAAAGGACTTAAATTAATGAAAGTTTTAGAGAAAAATCAATTTTATAAAACCGTTTTGTTTTATCAAATAGCTGAGTTTTCTACCCGCAACGACATCTTTAGGTTAACTGGTATTTTTGCCAAACAATATGGTAAAATAAAAAAGGATCCCGCTGTACAACCTCGTTGGTCTATATATTCGTTTCAAATGCAAATAACCCTATTTGGAATAATGTGTGAATGGGAAGGAGTAGGGGTCAAGGTACAATAAGCCTTCAGGCTGCAGTGCACCACCTAGGGGGCGGTCGTCGGACCTGGGTGGGATGACCCCGAAAGGGTGAAAAAAAACAAAAAAAACCCTATTTGCAGAAAAAATTGCAACAACCACATCAAGATTCTTTGTTGCATTGTATGTTGGCGTTGAAAGTTTTTATCATTATTTCGTTACATAATTTTTAAGGTAACGCAAAAGAATTTTTTTTAATTTGTCAATATATCTTATTATTATAAAAAAAAAAACAAATAGGCCAATTTTTTGTCAAACATTGCCTTTTTCAGATTAATGTGCTACGAAAAAGTAAAAAATTGAAATTTTAAAAAGTCATTTAAAAATTACCTGGAGAAAACAACTGTCTAAAAGAACGCAAAAACTTTCTCTTTGAAATTTTTAACGTTTAAAAATTGTAGAAGCGGAAAAAATATATTTAATATACATATACATATATCTCAACAAGTATCCCAAACTTCAACAACCTATTATTGATATAAAAAAAAAATCTTGCTTCTGACAAAAAACAAAAATAAAATGTAAGAGTAAAAGGATAAGCCAATACGTTTTTTACAATACATAGAGTGTGTCTACAAGAGTTGGCGTCATATGGGAAACTTTTTAAGATTGATTTTAAGAAAAAAGTTATTTCTTATAAAAAGTTCTGCATGGTCCAAAACCTAAAAGCAACCATCAAATATCAAATTGTATCAGTCATTTACGAGTTTTGGCAAAAAAAATAGTAGATTTTTGCTATCAAGGAGTGAAAGTAACTGTATTAATTCGCTTAATAACAAAAAAATATATATTTTTAATTTATTTTTCTGCGATAATTATGAAAATTTAGAATTGTACATTATTGCACTACGTTTCATGATTATAAATGTTTTGAGACAGTTTTAAATAAACTTTTAAAAAATTTTGTTACTGAAACAAGAAGAATGTACAATGCATTATTGTACAAACTTAAATTTTCTTGATTTTTGCAGAGAAAATTTCAAAAAGGTTTTTTTTTTAAATAAAGAAAAATGCATATTTAAACATAATTTATAATTCTTAACATCTTTCCTATATGACAATTTGCGATATTAGTAAAAATACAGGTACTTTACTTTTGAGCAAAAATTACATTTTTGGCCAAACCTCGTAAATGACTGACACAATTTGATATCTGATAAGTGTATTTTATGTTTGGAATCACGCGGAATCTTTAATGAAAAATAACTTTTTTTCGTAAGATCAATAATAAAAAAGTTTCCCATATGACGCCAACTTCCGTAGACACACTGTATTTAAAAAAGGATTAAGATCGTCATAAAAAATATTTAACAAATGTAAGCTTTAAATTACATCATCTTAGATTTTTAAATTAATTTTATAAAACACCGGTGCTTTATTATCTTCGCACAACCGCGACAAAAACACCCTTAATAAAAGCCAATAAAAGTCATCTGTGGGGAGAGAAATTAAAATTTTGGAGATAATGTAAAAACGCTGTGGTAAAAGCTAAGTGTTGGAAAGCCTAATCTTGCTTTCCCCCTCTAACCAGTCTAACAGTAGTAGTTCAGGAGCCAATGACATATTTGACGGTATTCTTATATTGCTATGTTCTTCTGTGATTTAAGTTAGGCCTTCGATTGTATTAAGCATAGTTTAACTAGGCTTGGAAAGATATTTTAGTGTGGAATTTAAATATAAAACCCAATAGGCAGATTTTGTTTTTAATCTCTGGGAAATACCAAGGTTTCTTTCGTCAATTACCTTAAAATTTTAAATTACAAAATGTACGGCATATTTGACACGCCAAAAACACTTTCTAACAATACATTTTAATAAATTAAATATAATTTCAAAATAACCAATATAAATTTTAAATATTTATAGCATCTATCTTGTAAACGGTAACTTTTTGATTAAGGTAAATTGCGTAAAATCGTTGTTTTAAAAGAATTTTAAAAACATCCTTAATAATCTATGTTGCAGTTGTTTTTTAATATTTATTTTTTACAATCTACAAAGCCTGAACACTTACTTACCATGAATTTCTTAAGCAAGGTAAGAGGAAGTGTAATAAAACGGAATTTAAATACTTAAAATTTGGAGGGGAAAAAAGCCCTCCGCGGACAGCAGGTTCCACAGTCTAGACAATCTAGGGTTAAAAGAGCCAAGATTGTGAGAAGTTTAAGGTCTATCCAGTTAAACCATAAAGGTCAGACTACACATAACCACAGTAATATGAGCCAATTTTACCACGCTTTAAATTAAACCTGATCGTAAAAAACCTTTACAAATAAGGTAACACAGTTTTAAGGTATGGCCACACGTAACCACACCGGAACCTGCACCGTAGCACGACCATATCTCGGTTTTAAAATGTACAATCGTAATTAAATATCGTAGGCTTAATATAACCGCTCCGTGCCCGTCCACATATCCAGCACCGCATTTTAACAAGTAAACAAATATTACCTACCAACGGTTGTATACCACGTCAGCTGTAACACATTTTTACTAAGTCAGTTTTTATCGAACTTGTGATGTTTATAGTTTATTTGATTTCTTAAAAGATTAATTTAAAAAACAAAAAAACTTTAAAAAATAACAATGTATTCATAAGTTTTATTGACACAGTATTCACAATAAAATTTATTTTACATTTTTTAATACTTATTAAATAACTTTTTCTGTATTGCTTGTCTACAACAACTAACATTTAACCACTAGCATTTAATTTTTATACGGTATGAGCTGAAATAAAAGATAACTCCCGGTAAGCTCAAAGCTGGGTGCGGCGCTATTAAATCCATGTATAATTTCATTGACAGGGCATATTTCAAATCGTACGCGACACGGTCGTGCTACAGTGTGGGTCTTGTGGGACATCGGTGTGGTTATATGTAGCCCTACTTTTATCTATACTACACTCAAAGTTTAGATAAGGAGGAACAGAGATAAGAAATAAAAACTGTTTTATTTAAACAAAGAGATACATAAGATAAGATCCATACATAAAACAGTAGACTCACCTTGACAAAAATGCTTTTTATATTTTGTGGAAATGAAAAGTGCTTTTAATTTTTCGAATTAATTTGCCCCACTTTCCTTTATCACCGTGAATCTGGGCTCGGTGCGGTTATGTGTGGCCCAACCTTAATGCGTACATGTGGAACTACGAGTATGAGCGAAAAATTTACACACATATTTAATTAATTTTAAAATTAGTTATTTATACAATACATGTTAAATTTTTGTCAACGTTGTAGCCTTCTTTCCAACATCTCAGTATTGAAAATTTTAATTAAAAACACAATGTTGCAACACGGTCAATTAGCCGATAAAAATGGGTATCCAGATCAAAACTGCTTTTTAATATTTACCATATATAAAAGCATTTTTCAAAATAAGGAAATTAATTTTCGAAACATTATTTTTTATCAATTACCCTTTACCGGCTCAAATAAAATATATAATGGCAAATCCTTATCGTTGCAATATTTAAGGCCACAAGACAGAACTTCTTCGTTATTTAAAGTTAAACTGCAGACAACAAATCTGACTTTGTACATTTTTAACGAAACTTATGATAAAACACTTTCTACAAGTTGTAAACTAACTGTATTTTTGTTTTTTATTAAATTTGTGAAATGTAATACTAACTGGAACAACACCAAGCCCAATATGACTAACGGCCGTATTCACAAAGCTCCAACTAATATTTATCAGCACTGATAACCTGCCAATGCCAATGCCAAAAAGCAGGCTATCAGTCTAATAAATTGGTTGGAGCTTGGTGAATACGGACGTAAGGCTGTGTTTATGTCGGAGAAGTTTTGAGCGAGGTTAGCAGCGCGGCACGACCGTAGCATCCTTATATTATATGTACCTAGTAACCACAACTGTACCACAAAGGTGATTTTCTTATGCCACGCCGCTAACCTCGTTCCTCGTCGCTCCGACATTGTCACTTTGATATTTATATTTGTCATTTTTTGCCTAAAATTTAGTTTATGCTGTCTTACTAAAGTCCTCAAATGTTTTCGGAAAAATGCCAACAATTTAAAAGTTAGGACGGGGTGCTGACTTTATTCAAGCACTGTATACAAAAACTGTAAATAACTTTTTAATTAACGAGTTGTACGAATTACTTTTGAATCATTAGAATCTAGAAAGCTAAAAGCATTTATAATTAACTTTATTACAATTTTTATTCTTGTCCTATTGCCGAAATTCATGGTTCAAAACAGTTACCGTAGGTAATTCTTGCAAAGTAAAAATTGTCCGTTTTTAGAAGAATTGCAAATAATTGCAATCCTAAGTATAATAGCCTTAATCTACATTAAATTTGCTACAAAATGGCAAAAAATTACAAATATACTTTTTTATATAGCTTAGTGCCACAAGAAAACAATAAACAGAAATCAGTACCATTTTTCTTTTAAAAGAAAAAGAAATTGATGGACATAATTGGATCCTTAAAATGTAATAACTAAGAAATTTACAAGTGTTTGTGGCCTTCATCATAGAGGACTCATAATAACACAGTCTTTATTTGTAAAAATTCTTGCCATTTAGGCAAAATCGTAACTGATATAACTGTTCATATATTACATTTAATTTCTCTATACTTTAATGCAATAAATATTAATGATGCGTGGACATATAAGTCTATGAATTTAGGATATGATTATTTGGTCAAGTCAGTATCATTTTTACTAAAAGTAGGACCCATGCGACGGCTATTTGTTTTAATCGCTAATTTTTGTTCATTAATAATCACTAGCTCTCGTACTATATCTTCCCGTAAGACCGCGAAGTATTAAACTTAAGTAATAACAAGAGTTGGCTGATAAAGGAATGGTTACAGGTAATACAAAAGAAATTAAAAAATAATGATTTTGTAACACATTAAATATTTTAAGAGAACGTTTTAAAAATAAATAATTGGTTGAATTTAGGGGTGGCCTGGAGGGGAATTTCCCACGAACCAAAAAAATTCCTCCGAAGAAATTTGGTATTAATTAATAAGTATGTTTTTGATTTTTAAGATACGTGTTATGAACATGTGAAATTGAATACTGATATTGACACTGTTAACAGATTTTCCAGTTTTGTGCTACAAGTATTTATTTTATTATTTTTTAAATGGAATGATCTATTTATTTTTATTGCATTAAGTTGGGCTCAATTTCAGTAAAATAAATGTAAGTGTGTAAATAGATAGGGCCTAAATATCATTAAAACTGCAAAAGTTGTGATTACAAAATTTGGTATGTGAGGGTGTTTAGGCATGTCCACTTGATCAGCAATATCAGTATTGTTGTCCAATTTTAATGCAATTGCGGTGTTGCCATATCTCGGTAACTAGTAGAGATTTAATTTTAAAAATTTGGAATGTTACTAAAGTTGGCACGCTCATTTTATTGTATTTAAAATAAAAGGACATTTAATTTAAAATTCCAAAAATATTTCGTACAGCGCAAAAATGAAAAATCTGACAAAAAAAGAATATCACTGTTTAATACTACTTGCCCAGAAACCTTTAAAGACCGAAAATTGTTAAAGCAGCTTAAGCCGTTTTGGAGATATTTGAACGCATCATAACTTTTACTTAAAATGTGGTATTACCAGCTAGTCACAATGAAATATAATAATTTTTTGGAAACCTATTAAATTTGTCCTGTGAAATTTATTGCACATTATTAATGGGATATTCCTGTTAAAAATAAAAAGATACGTGTAGCACAAAACTGGTAATCTGACAACGGTGCAGATATTCCTATTATGTTCTTCATGCCCGATACCTTCCAGATACCAAATTTGGTAAATGTAGCCTTAGCAGTTTTAAAGAGATTGAAGAGGTGCAGTAGATACATTTTACTAGCACAATATATAAAAGCATAAAGTAAGCAGTTGGTTTGGTTTTAACACCTGAAGACCTTTTTTTCCCTTTAACTCTTTTAAGGGTATTACATTTTTTTTTGGTTACTTCAGGATCCCCGGAAATATAAAACTACCCTCGGGAAAAAATGTCTGAATTCAAGACTGATTGCGTATGAAAGATTCTTACTTATTAAAAGATTATTTCGCACTACAAACTAATGTGTTATTCCGAAAATTCCACACTACTAATTTTTTTACCAATCAAATGTGTAATTTTAGTAACATTACCATGACAATCCTGGGGTACCCTGGATTAAATTATTATAGTGGTCATTTTTTGACAAAATAATGAGGTGAGGCCATAAATGTCATTTGAATGCAATTATTTAATTGTGGCGAGCTTGGTGTAGGGCCTAACGTACCAGCCTCTCACCTGAACCTGAAAAACTGAATAAAAGAAAATGTAAATAAAGAATGAAAGCAGAGTAAATGAAAAACCATGGTGACCCGACGGACGGACAGACATGGTCTCAAGCGCGCTACTTCAGTAGCAACGCTACATGTACCTGAAAATAAATAAATCAAGCAGGTTTTTAACACTTTTTTCTGCGAAAACCGCACATAACAAATTAATCTTAGCTTAGAAAAACTAATCTTCCATAAGCATTTATTATGCACATCAAAATTGCAATGACATTTGAATGGTTTCGTTCGACCGGAGTTCGTCGTACAAATTATACAAAAATTATATATGGTTCCACAGCAGCCAAACACCCTGCTCCGGCCTCCCGACTTGTCTGTCTACAGAAGAAGGACAAACTGTATATAATTATAATGTATATAGATGTATTATTATATATGATGTAGAATACAAATAATTGATTAATAAAGCACTTTAAGTAGTAGTAGCCTCTCACCGCAGCGATCCGGGTTCAAATCTCGGTTCCCTCCACTAGATTTTTGATAGCTCGTCACCTCACAGATGGTAATGGCAAAGCCTCTGTGTAGTATTCTGCCAATCTTAGGTAGTAGTTATTTTAAAAATATCGTCAGTAGTGGCACTACCGCGTTGTCTAAAAAGGTGATGTAAAATTACATGTTTCAATGATTAGATAACGTTGACAGAAGAGTAAAAATTGGGTTAAACATCTAATAGCCCGGCACTCAAGGTACACTGGTATTTACGCATAAGCCTTCGAGAGATGTCACAAAAATTAAAAAGAAATACAGTCGGTATTTCTATTTCAAAAGTTTCCTTAAATAGCTTTTTTTTATTTTCTGCAATCTGCAGTGGGCGTCTATTTCACTACAAGTAATTGTAGAATTTCTTGCAATTGAATTACTCTTTTCTACAATTTTTTTATGTGTAGCCTTATTGCAACAAATATTTGGTAAACATTTATAGCTATGCTTAAACTAACCTATTTTTTCTATGAGAAAAGTAGAAACGCATATTTGTTTTTATTCTAATAATTCTCAACATCAAATACTATTTGTCAGTCTACGTTTATTTGTTGTTGCGCTGACAATCAATAACTTTTTGTTTACGTGAAATTGCGTACGCAACGTTTAACTTTACGCACGCAAACTAAATTTGAGTAGAAAGAGGTAATTTTATTTTTTTGTGTGCATTTTATTTAACAAAAGCTTGTTCTTCAAATAGGATTCTTACTCTTAATTAATTATTTTTTTTTAGTTTTTGCTGAACAGGTTTCTTGGTAGTTTTACCTTGTTAAACTTGTTAGGCAACCATATGGCGGTACCTCTGTTTAATTACTATATATAATACATAATAGTTTCAGATCTACGGCTTACAGGTCAATACAAGAGATATACGGCAGATCTTTTTCCTTCGTATTACACAGCTGAAACAAGTCTCTTTAGTTTTTAGGTGAATCCCAGATCGTTGCTCTTGATATATTCCAAGCTTTCGAGCAGGTTTGGCATGACCCGCTCCTCAATTAACTTCCCTCCTACGGTCTTCCAACTAAACTCTGCACATGGCCTTCTATATTTCTTTCTAATTGACGTTTATCAGTTATTGTGGGTGGTCACTCTTTAAGCTTTTATCATATTAATGCTGAGGTGCTTTAGGCATCAATACTGGCACCAACTTTGTTTCTTCTTTACATCAACGAACTGCTCTCATCGATAACAACTTCCATTCATATTTTTGCTGACGTAGTACCTACCGTATAGTACCCTACACTTTTTTTTTAGGTTCCCAAACCAATCTTCAAGCCTGTCTTAGAAAGCAAACGCAAGGCGATGCACAGGACACTTATCCCTCCTGGATTGGTACAACAAAAATATCGGCTTCTGCTTCGAGGAATTTTCCAGTATAATTCCCCCACTTGTAGCTTCCAAAAGAGAGACTTAAGATGCCGCTCGTATGCATCCCTATATGGTCCAACTGAACAGGCCCTGGACTTTTAGCCTTGTTTGTTCTTTTATCTCTAGAGTTTCTAGAATGTGCAATCTGCTGCCCGCAGAAGTCTTCCGTTCCCTTTTCAATATTCAAGTATTTTAGTCCTGTGTTAACAAAGTCCCTATTACCTTGCTGACAACACCCACGGTACGTTAGTATTTAGATTTTTAGCCTTCGTGGATTGTCCAAAGATGAAAAAGAAAGTTTTAGGATCGATCTTTAAATCACCCTATAATATTTAAACAGACATTTTTTATGTAAAGTAAACAAATGTTTTTATACGTTTGTAACCCGTAAATAATTTATAATGCCAAAAATGTAAAATAAATGATTATAAATTGCGTTGTCGCTCCGATAAGCCTAAATCGAGTTGACATTTCAATTAAGTTTTATTCGTGATTCCCCCTGCCCCTTCGCCCCTTAGAAGGGAAAACAAGTAATCTTATTCCAAAGTAATCAGATTGGCCGTGAAAAAATATGTTGCCACGTCTATGCGCAGCCATTGAGTTTATATTCACGAAATAAATTCATTAATCAATCACCGTTGGTATAGGCTTAATTAAACCGAGTGTAATTAATTTTCAAAATCAAATGTGACGCCTTGGATTATTAGGAATGGAAAAAGATATTAAATGTTTTGGTTAACCATGGATTACTATTAAATTATTACTTATGATTAATTTATAAAAGTATAAAACTAATTTTCATTGCTGTTAAAGAAATTAAAAGCGTATTTCTCAGTTTAAATGTTTATTAGGGTCGGGCCACACATAACCGTACCGAGCCCGATTTCATGGTGATAGAGAAAAGTGGAGCAAATCAATTCGAAAAAATTCAAAAGCACTTGTCATGCCCTAGAAATCTCAAAAATATACATAACATTTTTGTCAAGCTAAGTCTATTGTTTTATGTAAGTATATCACTTTGTTTAAATAAAACAGATATTCTTACTCATCTCAGTTCGCTTTTTTCCAAACAAAGTGTAGCATAGGTAAAAGTCTGGCCACACATAACCGCAACGATGTCCCACAAGACCCGCATCGTAGCACAACCGTGTATCGTACGGTCTGAAACATGTCCAGCAAATGAAATCATACGTGGTCGGATAGCGCCGATGTTCCCCGAGCCCAGGTCTACGGGCTCCACATTTTTTATTCATTACGTATAAAAATTAAAAGTTAGTGGCTAAAGGTTACTTGTTGTAAACAAACAATACAAGAAAAAGTGCTTTAATAAGTATTAAAAAGTGTAAAATAATTTTATTGTTACATCTTGGGAATAATATGGGAGTAAAACTTACTAATACATTGTAATTTTTTGTTTTATATGTTTTTTTAATTAATATATCAAGAAATCAAATAAATTAATGTTGGTTTACTTGTTAAAATGAAGTGCAAGGTGTGTGGTCGGGCACGGAGCGGTGATATTAAGCTTTACGGCATTTAGTTACAATGGTACACTTTAAAACTGAGTCACGGCCATGCTACGGTGCATGACTCGGTGTGGTTATGTATGATCAAACCCAAAAACTGTGTTTTCTTATTTGTAAAGATTTAATTAGTGATCAGGTGTCATTTAAAGCGTGGTATATTTGTGTCATATTACTGCAGTTTAATTAAAAACAAAATTTTTGCACCGCATCCCCCTACATTTCACCAGAGAAAACGCACGGCCACGGGCTCGTTGCGGTAATGTGAACCCGACCTTTATAGAACATATTCGCTATGAGTGTGACTGCCAAACAAAATATGAACTACTTAGGGCCTTCAATGGTATGTTCTTATTCGTATGTCAGTAATAGCAAGAAATATAAAATTAAATAAATATTAATTACATCAGTGAAAAAATCGTTATAAAAATAAGTGACTGATCTATACTTATTGTAGTTTTGTTTGTTCGTTAAACGAATGAACATCAAGTAAGTGTAATGAAGAAAAATAAAAAGAATTCAGTAAACATTTCTTTGGGCTGTTTGAAACTCAGAATAAAGTAAAAAATAATACTAATAGTGGGAAATATATAAGCATTTGAGGCACAATGAAAATTATCCACAATGCTTCCTTAATAAAGTAAATATTAAAACGCAGACCTGGCTAAAGGGTGGCGGGGCATAAGCAAAAATATTTTTAAAAAAATTCTTTGCTCTTAAAAACTTGCTAGAATCTTTCTTAGCGAGATTTCGTATTGAAATCGGGTACAGTTTTGTATAAAAGTGAGCATAGGGTCCTGAAAATTTCCAAGTTTTTGGATCCAAGCCGTATTTTTAACCTGTATACGGTATTTTTTTAGATATTACGAAAAAAGGCGTAAGTTTAAAATCAACTGACAGTTCATATCTTTTTAAACCAACTTTGTACATATTTATTTTTATGTGTAGACTAAAGCTTGATTTTACAGCAATCTAGTCAAATTTGGATGACAAAAAATCGCGATTTTTGGGCAAAAGTTAGTAATTTTTAACGTGTTTTTCATCTATTTTTAAGTGTCCTAAAAAAATATTATACATGCCTTTTAAAGGCAATTAAACGATCTAAAGGATGGCGTTAGGATTTAAAAAAAATAGAAATAAGGCGACAATTTGCGATCAAACTCGACACTTTTTTTAAATATTAATATTAATAATATAATACTATATAACAAAATAAATGCCCAATTTAACGCCGAAAGTAAACACTGCGACCGTGCCAGTCTATTTAATTTTTCCTACCATGTCTTCACTTGAAGCGAATAGGTTATGTTCGTAAGTTGGAAGGCTTGAATTCCTTTTAAATTTTTAAGTATGTAAAATTTATCAGTTTTACTTCTATCAGTTTTATGAGTTGCATGTGATCATGATCATTTGATCACGTGATAGATGCCATTTGAAATAGGTGCTAATAAACATTCAGAATGAAGTTAGCTACATAAGTTTTAAAAAAGAATTATCAGTTTCACTTTCCTTACTTTTTTTACTGATTATGTCTCGAAGAATACCCCTATTATCGACAGTTCTAAGTAAATAGGCAGTATAGGCTCCATTGTTATTGTAAGCGTTATTAATCACCTTAGAAATGTATATTAAACATATTCAAATAACATAGGGTCCGCTCGTTTAGTAAAGAGGCCGCCGATGTCATCATTTTCTGCCCAAAATCTCCTCTTATTCCCTCATCCCGTATTTAAGATGGTATTTATTTTTTAAATCAAATCATTAAAATGCCTACTTCCTAGGTAACGATACGAAGCCCTCGAAAGCGCGATTGAAAGAGAGTTACAGAAGATTTCGCGTAGATAATGATGACGTCGGTGGCCTCTTTACTGAACGCGCGGACTTTACAATAAGTGAAGGTTTAGATTGGACAGTTATTTTGCTGATCCAAACAATTAAAGGGGTTATTGTAAAAGCACGACAAGCCACACAGCTACAAAAGTTTATTTTATTTTTTAATTTATTTAATTATTTTCATCAAAGAGACAATAAAAACGTTTTAAATATTATCCTTGGAGTTTATTAACTCACGAAAGGGTATTCAAGTTTATTTTTGATAAAAGTTAATAACGCATTTTTTAAACTTTAAAATTTAATACCTCCGTATTTTGTAATTGTGGCTTATCGTGGTTTTGCAATAAGCCCCTAATTAGTCGAGTCAGTAAAGACTTTTCGATAAAAGTAAACACAGCCTTACGTCCGTATTCACTAAGCTCCAACCAATTTATTAGACTGATAGCCTGCTTTTTGGCATTGGCATTGGCAGGTTATCAGTGCTATAAATATTAGTTGGAGCTTTGTGAATACGGCCGTTAATCATATTGGGCTTGGTGTTGTTCCAGTTAGTATTACATTTCACAAATTTAATAAAAAACAAAAATACAGTTAGTTTACAACTTGTAGAAAGTGTTTTATCATAAGTTTCGTTAAAAATGTACAAAGTCAGATTTGTTGTCTGCAGTTTAACTTTAAATAACGAAGAAGTTCTGTCTTGTGGCCTTAAATATTGCAACGATAAGGATTTGCCATTATATATTTTATTTGAGCCGGTAAAGGGTAATTGATAAAAAATAATGTTTCCGAAAATTAATTTCCTTATTTTGAAAAAATGCTTTTATATATGGTAAATATTAAAAAGCAGTTTTGATCTGGATACCCATTTTTATCGGCTAATTGACCGTGTTGCAACATTGTGTTTTTAATTAAAATTTTCAATACTGAGATGTTGGAAAGAAGGCTACAACGTTGACAAAAATTTAACATGTATTGTATAAATAACTAATTTTAAAATTAATTAAATATGTGTGTAAATTTTTGCTCATACTCGTAGTTCCACATGTACGCATTAAGGTTGGGCACACATAACCGCACCGAGCCCAGATTCACGGTGATAAAGGAAAGTGGGGCAAATTAATTCGAAAATTAAAAGCACTTTTCATTTCCACAAAATATAAAAAGCATTTTTGTCAAGGTGAGTCTACTGTTTTATGTATGGATCTTATCTTATGTATCTCTTTGTTTAAATAAAACAGTTTTTATTTCTTATCTCTGTTCCTCCTTATCTAAACTTTGAGTGTAGTATAGATAAAAGTAGGGCTACATATAACCACACCGATGTCCCACAAGACCCACACTGTAGCACGACCGTGTCGCGTACGATTTGAAATATGCCCTGTCAATGAAATTATACATGGATTTAATAGCGCCGCACCCAGCTTTGAGCTTACCGGGAGTTATCTTTTATTTCAGCTCATACCGTATAAAAATTAAATGCTAGTGGTTAAATGTTAGTTGTTGTAGACAAGCAATACAGAAAAAAGTTATTTAATAAGTATTAAAAATGTAAAATAAATTTTATTGTGAATACTGTGTCAATAAAACTTATGAATACATTGTTATTTTTTAAAGTTTTTTTGTTTTTTAAATTAATCTTTTAAGAAATCAAATAAACTATAAACATCACAAGTTCGATAAAAACTGACTTAGTAAAAATGTGTTACAGCTGACGTGGTATACAACCGTTGGTAGGTAATATTTGTTTACTTGTTAAAATGCGGTGCTGGATATGTGGACGGGCACGGAGCGGTTATATTAAGCCTACGATATTTAATTACGATTGTACATTTTAAAACCGAGATATGGTCGTGCTACGGTGCAGGTTCCGGTGTGGTTACGTGTGGCCATACCTTAAAACTGTGTTACCTTATTTGTAAAGGTTTTTTTACGATCAGGTTTAATTTAAAGCGTGGTAAAATTGGCTCATATTACTGTGGTTATGTGTAGTCTGACCTTTATGGTTTAACTGGATAGACCTTAAACTTCTCACAATCTTGGCTCTTTTAACCCTAGATTGTCTAGACTGTGGAACCTGCTGTCCGCGGAGGGCTTTTTTTCCCTCCAAATTTTAAGTATTTAAATTCCGTTTTATTACACTTCCTCTTACCTTGCTTAAGAAATTCATGGTAAGTAAGTGTTCAGGCTTTGTAGATTGTAAAAAATAAATATTAAAAACAACTGCAACATAGATTATTAAGGATGTTTTTAAAATTCTTTAAAACAACGATTTTACGCAATTTACCTTAATCAAAAAGTTACCGTTTACAAGATAGATGCTATAAATATTTAAAATTTATATTGGTTATTTTGAAATTATATTTAATTTATTAAAATGTATTGTTAGAAAGTGTTTTTGGCGTGTCAAATATGCCAGTACATTTTGTAATTTAAAATTTTAAGGTAATTGACAGAAAGAAACCTTGGTATTTCCAGAGATTAAAAACAAAATCTGCCTATTGGGTTTTATATTTCTAAATTCACACTAAAATATCTTTCCAAGCCTAGTTAAACTATGCTTAACAATACAATCGAAGAGCCTAACTTAAATCACAGAAGAACATAGCAATATAAGAATACCGTCAAATATGTCATTGGCTCCTGAACTACTACTGTTAGACTGGTTAAGAGGGGAAAGCAAGATTAGGCTTTCCAACACTTAGCTTTACCACAGCGTTTTTACATTATCTCCAAAATTTTAATTTCTCTCCCCACAGATGACTTTTATTGGCTTTTAAGGGTGTTTTTGTCGCGGTTGTGCGAAGATAATAAAGCACCGGTGTTTTATAAAATTAATTTAAAAATCTAAGATGATGTAATTTAAAGCTTACATTTGTTAAATATTTTTTATGACGATCTTAATCCTTTTTTAAATACAGTGTGTCTACGGAAGTTGGCGTCATATGGGAAACTTTTTATTATTGATCTTACGAAAAAAGTTATTTTTCATTAAAGATTCCGCGTGATTCCAAACATAAAATACACTTATCAGATATCAAATTGTGTCAGTCATTTACGAGGTTTGGCCAAAAATGTAATTTTTGCTCAAAAGTAAAGTACCTGTATTTTTACTAATATCGCAAATTGTCATATAGGAAAGATGTTAAGAATTATAAATTATGTTTAAATATGCATTTTCTTTATTTAAAAAAAAAACCTTTTTGAAATTTTCTCTGCAAAAATCAAGAAAATTTAAGTTTGTATCAATAATGCATTGTACATTCTTCTTGTTTCAGTAACAAAATTTTTTAAAAGTTTATTTAAAACTGTCTCAAAACATTTATAATCATGAAACGTAGTGCAATAATGTACAATTCTAAATTTTCATAATTATCGCAGAAAAAAAATTAAAAATATATATTTTTTTGTTATTAGCGAAAATACAGTTACTTTACCCTTAAGCAAAAATTATATTTTTGCCAAAACTCGTAAATGACTGATACAATTTGATATTTGATGGTTGCTTTTAGGTTTTGGACCATGCAGAACTTTTTATAAGAAATAACTTTTTTCTTAAAATCAATCTTAAAAAGTTTCCCATATGACGCCAACTCTTGTAGACACACTCTATGTATTGTAAAAACGTATTGGCTTATCCTTTTTACTCTTACATTTTATTTTTGTTTTTTGTCAGAAGCAAGATTTTTTTTTTATATCAATAATAGGTTGTTGAAGTTTGGGATACTTGTTGAGATATATGTGTATATTAAATATATTTTTCCGCTTCTACAATTTTTAACGTTAAAAATTTCAAAGAGAAAGTTTTGCGTTCTTTTAGACAGTTGTTTTCTCCAGGTAATTTTTAAATGACTTTTTAAAATTTCAATTTTTTACTTTTTCGTAGCACATTAATCTGAAAAAGGCAATGTTTGACAAAAAAATTGGCTTTTTTGTTTTTTTTTATAATAATAACATATATTGACAAATTAAAAAAAATTCTTTTGCGTTACCTTAAAAATTATGTAACGAAATAATGATAAAAACTTTCAACGCAACATACAATGCAACAAAGAATCTTGATGTGGTTGTTGCAATTTTTTTCTGCAAATAGGGTTTTTTTTTGTTTTTTTTCACCCTTTCGGGGTCATCCCACCCAGGTCCGACGACCGCCCCCTAGGTGGTGCACTGCAGCCTGAAGGCTTATTGTACCTTGACCCCTACTCCTTCCCATTCACACATTATTCCAAATAGGGTTATTTGCATTTGAAACGAATATATAGACCAACGAGGTTGTACAGCGGGATCCTTTTTTATTTTACCATATTGTTTGGCAAAAATACCAGTTAACCTAAAGATGTCGTTGCGGGTAGAAAACTCAGCTATTTAATAAAACAAAACGGTTTTATAAAATTGATTTTTCTCTAAAACTTTCATTAATTTAAGTCCTTTCTTTTCCGCCCCCATTTTAATCTAGTTTTCCAATTTTTCATCGAACACCTTTGTGTTCGCCCAAAAACTGTCATCACACATCGCAACGAACGATTCAGGCGAATCTTGTTGCGTTATTACAATGCAGGTTGCATTACACCCGTCTGTACTCGGCTTTAGAGTCATGGAAAATGTGGCTACATAAACCTTTTTATCTTCGTTAGTTTTGCTCCAATTCTTTTTAAATTCTTACAGAATATTTTTAAAAACTCTTCATTTAAAAGATTTATTAAGAAAAAAAAGAAAAACAAAATAAAAAAACTGTACTAGAGCCTTACGCAGGGGAGGGGGCATTGCCACCACCAGGGATTAAATGAGTTGTTCTCGGAGACTGGCACTTGTGTGTGTGAAGCCTTTTTTGTTTTTTGGTTGTTGCGTTAAGAGGCTTACAGTTTTTTATATGTCTTTGGCTCTTGCCCACCCCCTAAATCATACCCCCTTTAAGAGTGGTTTCACCCAGATATATTTTTAAACATAATTACATTGTATCTTAACGGTTAAGATATTTATAACATAGGTTTATTAAAACTTTTCTTTTATTATTACTTCAGTATTTCTACCCTTAAAAATAGCATCTTATTCTGAAACACCCTGTAGAAAATATCTACAATTTTTCTGGTAAGTACCATTACTTTGGACAAGTAGTTTAGCTATTACGACAACATCCCAGAGCTATACCCTTAGAGACTAAAATATCATAAACATTAATAAAATCATTTCAAACAGAAAATAAACTCAAACTAAAAAGTTTCTACAACTTTTGCAATGTTTGCAAAACTACTTCTTTGTGTTGCCCTTCGAAGTTGGGCAATTTTTCGAAAGACTATTTTGTCCAAAGTTTCTTAGTGAAATTAGGTTGGGAAAACAATTTATTGGATGGTCTTCTTGTTGAGTACACGCCTGGAAAGAATGGGACCGCTTCGGTCCTGGTCCCGGGGTATACGAGCTGACCCTGTTCAGCCCTATTGACCCCTATGAACTGGCCGATCGCCTGAAACAAAATAAAAGAAAAACCCCCAAAAACCCAAAAACTCTAATTAAAAAACGACGTTTCGGTGGCAAGTCTGCCACCGTTGTCAAGTTAAAAAATTAAGTTAGAAAATAAAAATAAAATATTAACTAATATTTAAATTAGAAATGATTAAAATTTAGATTATTTTTATATCTCAAACTGAAAATAGTTTGACATATGTGTCATGAGTGACAAGTAACCGGTGTATTTATTATTTGTAGGACAAAAAAGGTAATAAGTTAGTTGATTTTTAGTTTTCCTGAAGATACTTCAGTATCGAGCAAAGGCAACCAAGTATTATTTAAATTAACTGAAATTGATGCTACACAATTATCTTTATTTAATAATATATACGCACTTTCTTTGATTTTGCGTTTTTTAGAACAAGTTTCCTTTGCTAAAATACTCGAAGCATCCCAGTTTATTCTATGATTGTTATCAAATGCGTGTTGGCAGATTTTTGATTTATGAAATTCTGTGTTTTTAATGTATGATCTGTGTTCTTTTATGCGTTTAGCTAATGGTCTACAAGTTTCACCTATATAAAACTTATCGCATTCGCAAGGTATTTTATAAATGACATTTTTTGTATTTTCATTTAAGTTGTATGGTTTTGTTTTTGTTAAATGAGATCTAATGGTGTTTTGTGTTTTAAAGATTGTGCGAATATTAAATTTATTTCCTATTCGTTGAATTTTATTTGATAGTCCGGGAATGTATGGTAAAAATAAATTTGTAATAGGTCTATTTTGATTTTGTCTTATATTTGGATTTTCAAATTCAAGAAAACAATTATTTATAAAATCAAGAGGATAATTATTTTGAATTAAAATATCTTTTAAATAATCTTTTTCATTGTTTATATTTTGATTAGAACAAATGACTTTAATTCTATCAAATAGACTTTTTACAACTCCCTTTTTAACCATTATGGGGTGATTTGAGTTAAAGTTTAAGTATCTATTTGTATGTGTAGGTTTTCTGTAAATTTTTGTTACGAAATTGTTTAAATCTTTTTTATTAAAATGTCAAGAAAAGGTAGTTGTGAGTTGTTTTCTTTTCTAAAGTAAACCTAATAGTTGGTTCTTGTGTATTAATGTGTGTTAAAAAATGATTCAAACAGTGTTCGTCATATTGGTATATAGAAAAATGTCATCTATATATCTCCACCAAACTAAAGGTTTATATTGATAATTCTCTACAAAATTTGACTCAAAATTTTCCATAAAAATATTACTTAATAAAGGTGATAAAGGTGAACCCATAGCCATGCCTGAAGTTTGTTTATAAAAATCAGTGTTGTATTGAAAATATGTTGTTTTGACACAAAAAGTAAGTAGCTCAAGAATAGTGTTTATGTTTAGTTTAGTTCTTTCACCAAGATGGACATCATTTTCTAATTTATTTCTAACAATATTTAATGTTTTATCCACTGGGACATTTGTGAATAAACTAACAACATCAAAACTTACCAGTGTATTATTTGGATCGATATCAATGTTAGCTAGTTTCTCTAAAAATGTTTAGAATTTTTAATGTATGTATCAGTATTGTTTACTAAAGGATCTAAAATGTTAAGTAGAAATTTTGCTAGTGGATGTGTAGGTGAGTTAATACAACTTACTATAGGACGTAAAGGTATATTAGGTTTATGTATTTTTGGTACTCCGTAAAAGTGTGGTGTTTTACTGTTGTGTGGTGTGAGTTTAAATCTTTCAATATCTGTAAAATAGTTTTTATGTTTTTTTAACGTATTATAAATTTGTCGTTCAATACATTCAGTAGGGTCATTGTTTATTTTTGTGTAATTACCATCATTTAAAAGAGACATTATTTTATCATTGTATGTATTACAATCTATTATAACTGTTGCATTTCCTTTATCTGCAGGAAGAATTTTAATGGTATTGTCTCTTTTTAATGATTGTAATGCTTTTTGTTCAATTTGTGTTAGATTTTGTTTAATTTTAAAAGGTTTTTCTAACGCGATTTTTGTTCTAATTCTAAATTCGTCTTGGTGTTCTATTGGTAAGTTTTGACATGTTTCTTCTATGCAAGAAATAATGTCAAGCTTGGGAACTGTTTTCGGTGTAATTGCAAAATTTAAACCTTTAGAAAGAACAAGTTTTTCAGCATTTGTTAGTTCTTTTTCAGTTAAGTTTATTACAGTTTTATTAATCATGTCATTATTTATTACATGAGATACTTCTAAGTTTAATTTTTCTTGTATTAAAATATTAAATTTATTTTTATGTGTGTCTTTTTGAATTTCAAAATTTATTAAATAACTGTTATAAACACAATTGCATATATGATTAAAATCGAAAATATGAATTTGGTTTTGCAAGATTGATTTTAAATTATCAATTTCTTTTAATAAATTAATTTTATTATATCTATGAAATTGAAGTCTTTCACGTAATAAAGCTAAACTTGCCCTTTCTAAAATGTTGTTTACTCTGTAATTAGTGTATGGTGCTTTTAGTCTTAAACCTTTTGGAATAATGTTGTTGTTTTTACATTTGTGTAAAAATGTTAAGCTATTCTCAGAATGACTTAATTTTTATATTTATTTTCTAAATCTCTAAAAATAGAGCAAATATTAGGCCCATACCTGAATTGGAGATATGCTCTATATTGGTTAGGCGGATTCATTTATTGGATGGTCTTCTTGTTGAGTACACGCCTGGAAAGAATGGGACCGCTTCGGTCCTGGTCCCGGGGTATACGAGCTGACCCTGTTCAGCCCTATTGACCCCTATGAACTGGCCGATCGCCTGAAACAAAATAAAAGAAAAACCCCCAAAAAACCCAAAAACTCTAATTAAAAACGACGTTTCGGTGGCAAGTCTGCCACCGTTGTCAAGTTAAAAAATTAAGTTAGAAAATAAAAATAAAATATTAACTAATATTTAAATTAGAAATGATTAAAATTTAGATTATTTTTATATCTCAAACTGAAAATAGTTTGACATATGTGTCATGAGTGACAAGTAACCGGTGTATTTATTATTTGTAGGACAAAAAAGGTAATAAGTTAGTTGATTTTTAGTTTTCCTGAAGATACTTCAGTATCGAGCAAAGGCAACCAAGTATTATTTAAATTAACTGAAATTGATGCTACACAATTATCTTTATTTAATAATATATACGCACTTTCTTTGATTTTGCGTTTTTTAGAACAAGTTTCCTTTGCTAAAATACTCGAAGCATCCCAGTTTATTCTATGATTGTTATCAAATGCGTGTTGGCAGATTTTTGATTTATGAAATTCTGTGTTTTTAATGTATGATCTGTGTTCTTTTATGCGTTTAGCTAATGGTCTACAAGTTTCACCTATATAAAACTTATCGCATTCGCAAGGTATTTTATAAATGACATTTTTTGTATTTTCATTTAAGTTGTATGGTTTTGTTTTTGTTAAATGAGATCTAATGGTGTTTTGTGTTTTAAAGATTGTGCGAATATTAAATTTATTTCCTATTCGTTGAATTTTATTTGATAGTCCGGGAATGTATGGTAAAAATAAATTTGTAATAGGTCTATTTTGATTTTGTCTTATATTTGGATTTTCAAATTCAAGAAAACAATTATTTATAAAATCAAGAGGATAATTATTTTGAATTAAAATATCTTTTAAATAATCTTTTTCATTGTTTATATTTTGATTAGAACAAATGACTTTAATTCTATCAAATAGACTTTTTACAACTCCCTTTTTAACCATTATGGGGTGATTTGAGTTAAAGTTTAAGTATCTATTTGTATGTGTAGGTTTTCTGTAAATTTTTGTTACGAAATTGTTTAAATCTTTTTTTATTAAAATGTCAAGAAAAGGTAGTTGTGAGTTGTTTTCTTTTCTAAAGTAAACCTAATAGTTGGTTCTTGTGTATTAATGTGTGTTAAAAAATGATTCAAACAGTGTTCGTCATATTGGTATATAGAAAAAATGTCATCTATATATCTCCACCAAACTAAAGGTTTATATTGATAATTCTCTACAAAATTTGACTCAAAATTTTCCATAAAAATATTACTTAATAAAGGTGATAAAGGTGAACCCATAGCCATGCCTGAAGTTTGTTTATAAAAATCAGTGTTGTATTGAAAATATGTTGTTTTGACACAAAAAGTAAGTAGCTCAAGAATAGTGTTTATGTTTAGTTTAGTTCTTTCACCAAGATGGACATCATTTTCTAATTTATTTCTAACAATATTTAATGTTTTATCCACTGGGACATTTGTGAATAAACTAACAACATCAAAACTTACCAGTGTATTATTTGGATCGATATCAATGTTAGCTAGTTTCTCTAAAAAATGTTTAGAATTTTTAATGTATGTATCAGTATTGTTTACTAAAGGATCTAAAATGTTAAGTAGAAATTTTGCTAGTGGATGTGTAGGTGAGTTAATACAACTTACTATAGGACGTAAAGGTATATTAGGTTTATGTATTTTTGGTACTCCGTAAAAGTGTGGTGTTTTACTGTTGTGTGGTGTGAGTTTAAATCTTTCAATATCTGTAAAATAGTTTTTATGTTTTTTTAACGTATTATAAATTTGTCGTTCAATACATTCAGTAGGGTCATTGTTTATTTTTGTGTAATTACCATCATTTAAAAGAGACATTATTTTATCATTGTATGTATTACAATCTATTATAACTGTTGCTAGACCATTAGCTAAACGCATAAAAAGAACAGCAGATCATACATTAAAAACACAGCATTTCATAAATCAAAAATCTGCCAACACGCATTTGATAACAATCATAGAATAAACTGGGAGTGCTTCGAGTAGTTTTAGCAAAGGAAACTTGTTCTAAAAAACGCAAAATCAAAAGAAAGTGCGTATATATTATTAAATAAAGATAATTGTGTAGCATCAATTCTCAGTTAATTTAAATAACACTTGGTTGCCTTTGCTCGATACTGAAGTAATCTTCAGGAAAACTAAAAATCAACTAACTTATTACCTTTTTTGTCCTACAAATAATAAATACACCGGTTACTTGTCACTCATGACACATATGTCAAACTATTTTTTCAGTTTGAGATATAAAAATAATCTAAATTTTAATCATTTCTAATTTAGATATTAGTTAATTTATTTTTATTTTTAACTCAATTTTTAACTTGACAACGGTGGCAGACTTGCCACCGAAACGTCGTTTTTTAATTAGAATTTTGGGTTTTTGGGGGTTTTTTCTTTTATTTTGTTTCAGGACGCATCCAGCCAGTTCATAGTCAATAGGGCTGAACAGGGTCAGCTCGTATGCTCCCGGGACCAGGACCTAGCGGTCCCATTTCCTTTCCGTGGTAAAATTTCAATAAGAAGACCA
>JACEGR010003795.1:0-98198 GCA_014170235.1 Listronotus bonariensis | reverse complement strand
GAGAAAAACTATTTAAAAACTTCTTCTTGATATTTTGACTGTAAACACCTAATTTATTTTTTGGCCCATATTTTTCTTTGTCAGTACATTATAAAAATTGTAAATAAAATTTATACCTGCAAAATGTATATTTAAACATTTAAACAAATTATACCCAAAACTGTAACCTGGGCTTTTGGATTTCTTTTTAATGGATTTATATTTGGTAGTGTAGCTGGTCACTGTCAAGTTTTCACCAAGCTGTAGTAGTATTGGCATCAACTCTCCTCACATCAATCCGAGGAAGTAGCCAGTTTACTTCCCATTTGGCAGCTACAAACAGTGTCATGCATACCTTTACAGACAACCTGGAGAGACCCCTAACTTGCCACTTTGCTTTTGGCCCACAAAGCGTATAATGTGGAATCTGCGGCTTGCAAAGATAGATATATTTTTCTCTTTTAACCTACAAGTCTTTAAGTCCGTCTTATTAAACTACCTCCTACCCCACCAAAGACACTTAAGGTATGTTAGTATTCAGGTTTTAAGCCTTTGTAAAAACCCCAAGAGAAAAAAACATTTTAAAAATTATTGATATTGACATTATTTTATTTTAGATAAAATATAATGTGATTTGACAACATCGCATTTCTTAGGCTCGTCCCGCCCCTCTACCCAGCTGATTACTCCCACCAGCAACGATCATTTGTTTATGTCGACCATGTGCGGGCGAACAAAGATGCGCCTGCACTGTTGCCAGCCTGTGCAAAGAGTTTTTGTAAAAGGATAAAATATTTTTTGTTCAGGTATTTTTTCAATCGAAAAAATTATGAAAAAGACGCCGCAGCTAGACGCAAGATGGCTTAAAACTTAAGGTGTCGGGCACGATACCTATGCGTAAGCGGCCAGCGTAGAGCCGAAAATGTGAGAGCGCTGTCTTTGATCTTTATGCTTAAATAAAAGCCCTGCCGCTATCCGCACAAAACAAACAAACAAATATTATCCGCGAAGCGTTTTTAAGGTATATTAACTGGTTTAAAAGACGCTGTTTACCACGAAATATTGTGTTTCGAGCACCCAGCCGCAGGACTTTTTCGCTCAAAAATACTTATTGCAGCTGGCTGATTTAAAAAAAAGTTATTTTATTATCGCATAAAGATCAAAGACAGGGCCTCATATTTCCGCTCTACGCTAGCCGCTTCGGCTTAGTATCGGCCTGGCTTAAGCCTTGGGGGTCAGTTTTTGTGTAAAACATACACAAATATGTTTCCTATTAATACAGTCGAGCTTGACCCAACCTGTACAGGGTGTTTTTTTTTGGTTGGTATTATAGGGTACAGGCTAAACGGCGAGAGAAACAAAAAAACTATGATATGTGTTCTTTTATTTCATACTGTTCAGTAAATCCACTTACCCTGTATTAATTTGGGGCCGGTAAAATGCACATTACGGTACCTGGTACCGTAATGTGTTGCCTAGCAACGCTGTCATGTATCATTATAAATGTCCACGTGATCATTGTTGTTATGTCTTGATTAATGTCATTTTTGGATGCCAAATTGAAATTAAATCTTTAAATACTTATACAGGTTGAGCTAAATAACATACCACATAGGCAATGTGAGGAAAAGAGACAATCTAACTAAATCCCGGCATGTAAACATGCGTGACTAATACCATAGAGTAAGGAAATTATAAGAGTTATCATGGAATAGCCGATTTAAGGACAGGTCATGCGAAACTCCCAATATAATTTTATTCGTTTCTCGTTGAAATACCGCCAGTTAGTCATTTCAGTAAGCTTACGTGTCTCCCCACCGCTGATGTTACACGAGGCGAGGCTTCGACCGACGCATTTAAAGTGTAAACTGGAAAAATGACAAGCCTGCCGCCAAGCCTGCTGCAAAAGCGGTACGAAAATTTTAGCATGCCATGGTTTCTCTTATCCGTAGGTATGTTACTTTATGCTTGTACTTAAAATATATTTTTTTACCAACTTTAGTAAATAAAAATGATTAGATCACTACAAAACAGACTTCTTATTACATTTTTTAAAGTATTTTGTTTAACTAAAGTTGGTAATTTCTATTTTATTTAAACCTATATCTAGCGTTACCTATTTAATACCATTTAGGAACTTCTACTTGTAAAACATATTTTTCTACCGACTTTAGTAAATGAAAATTATCATATTACTATAAAACAGACTTATTGTTACATTTTCAAAAAGATTCTGTTTTACTAAATTTGGTAATTTCTATTTAATTTGGACCTATCTAGCGTTACGTATTTAACACCGTTTAGGAGCTACAACTAATATAATATTTTTTTATCAATTTGACAGTGACAAGCAAAGAATAATCATAGTTACCTATGAAATGGAGACCAAAGCTGTTACCTACGTAATTTAAGTGAAATAATTTGAAACTAACAAGATGTTCTCTTAAAATCTTATAAATAATATTTATTCATTAATTTTCATAAAGACAGTATGAAATAAAAATATCATACCCTATAATATACCTATAACATATATTTTTAAGATTTAGAGAAAACGGAGTTTTAAAAGGTCCGAACGTCGCGTCGTCAGGAAATTTTCAAACGCCATTTTGTCTAAAACTAAAAAATATAAGTTATGGGTATATTATAGGTTTAATATCAGGAATTTAAATTTTAATAAAAATATAAGGTGTTCCATTAAAATTACCAGGGTTATACTGGGAAGTTCAAATTTTACAGCACTTCCGGTTAAACCGGAAGTAGTATTATAGTGGCCCTTAAAGGCAGAGTCTTTTAAAAGAACCATTTTAAGCATTTTAAATTTTTGTGATGTTCATTTGTTTTCCCATAAAAAACATTTTCGGTTGTCGTTTGGACATTTTCAAACGCCATTTTCTCCAAAACCAAATGAGTAAGTTATGGATATATTTAAGGTTTTATACCTGGAACGACCTGTAGAATTTAAATCCCAAGAAATATACAGGGTGTTTCATTTAAAATACCAAAGTTTATTTCACTTCCGGTTAAGCCGGAAGTAATACACACATATATAGCAAATTCCTTATAGTCAAAATATGCCTACTAATAAATGTACCTTATGTCCCAAATTTTAGCCAAATCACTGGCGTAGTTTTAAAAATATTCAAAAAGAAAAATTATAAAGAATTAAACGCCCTGTATCTTGGAAACAAAGCATTTGCGGACCCATGTTCATATGACATTTTTGTCTAAGGAATCTCCCCTTAAGCGATGGCATAGGTTTTGAATCACCCTGTATATACATATAAAGAAAAAATCTGAAACCCAGAGTAGTGGACGTGCAGTCAATTAAAATGAATCTAAAATTTGTCCATGAAATTTGATTAAATTTACAACAAAAATTAAAAAAGAGAATCTGCTTTTGAAACTATGATTGATTTTTTTTCGGGGGAGTAATCTAAAAAAAACACTTTTCCCCAAATTCAAAAAATAAAAATTTTCTTTACCAAAGTAAAAATTTGTATTAAAAAAGATATCGCATAGTGTTGTGGAAAGTCCTCCAAAGCCTAGACGTGGCAAAAGGCGAGCAATTGTTCATTGATTAGCCATTTGCCCGGTGAGCCATAGGCATATTGTGATCACAGAAGAGAGAGTCCTTACCAGATCGATTTCAGCCCTTCTCGCCCTGAACTATTAACCAGGACTATTTCAAGATTTGCTGGCCGAGGGTGTTGATTGTATAAATTTAAAGACAGACAACTATTCTAATGTATTACAAGGGTGGTTCTAAAAAATTGTAAACCTTTAATAATTTATCGTTGTTTTATACAGGGTGAACTGGTTTAGAATTGTTTTAAAGCGCATGTCTAGTTATTTATTAGTTCGGAATTTTTATTTACCGCGAACGATTTTCTGTACAGCTGAGGATGTATTCTAACCTAGCCTTTTGGTTAGGATTTTTCATGGTTAAATTGAATACTATACAAAAAAAAATAAACAAACAGGTAAATTGTTATACTGTCGAATGCCACTCGAGATCTCTCGGCGGAAGACGAGGGATTCCCTGCCTCCTCTCGTTTTTAACATAAGTACCTATGTGTATTTACCTAAAGATAAAATTTAAACAACAAGAAATGGTACAATCTTGTAATATTGTCTATATTTTTTAATTAGATCTTTATTTATTTTATTGCATACATACATTCATACGGAATACAATTAAAAATCCTTTGTTTATATACGCTTAGAATCACAAAAATATAAAAATATATTCAACAGGTATATTAACCCGCATAAAAAGTGACAGAAACAAATAAACTGTAATACAACCGTTTATTTCTGTATCACAAAAACAGAAAACAGCTGACCATGTCGACAATGCGCATGAAATTCCGAACTGAACTTTTAGTTCCAACAAAAATCCCAGGACTGCTAATTAGGTTACGAACCGGTAACGAACTGATTCCATTGTAACCCGCGAACACAGAACTGTTACTAAAAATTCAGGATTTAAATAACCGCGAACGCTGCTTTTTTGACTGCGCATGCGAATAGTCCCAGAACCGGTTCAGAATCCAACCCGCGAACAAAGCTAATATTTATCTATTCTAACAATGCATTTAAGTAGGAGTAGGCACGGGGTAGTTGGCTGTGACGCCTCTTTTTGTTGTCAAGGCCAACTAGAAGCCGTATTTAAAAGCATTGTAAGAATAAATTAATCTTAAATTGTTAATATTTCCAATTGCCTCTATTGCCCCCCTCCCCAGTGTACGGCTCTGTGATAAGGTAGATATATTAAAATTTTACCTACTAAAATTTGTTGCTTTTGATTTTTATGCTGCCGCCACACATTGGGCAAACTTGTGGTCGAATTATTTGTCGAAACATTTGGCAAACTATTTGTAAATAATATACAGGGTGTAACTAAATAAGTGTAAAACATTTAAGGAAGTGATTCCTCATTGAAAAATATGAAAAAAGTTCCTATAAACATGGGTCCGAAAATGCATACTTTCCAAGATACAGGGTGTCCAACATTTAGGTTCAACATTCACCTTCTTTAATCTTCAGTTGACCTTCACTTTTGATGTCATTAGATAGTCCTTAAAAAGTTAAGATAAGAAAGTAAAATTAATTTTGCTCTATCTTTAACTGTTTTTGCTCAGTAAATCGTCAAAATTCAAAAATTCCGTCCCAAGAAACATGCAATAAAGTGGTTTTTATTTTTTTTCTCGAAAACGAAGCAAGATACAAAAAAATTTCAAGAACATAAAAGTTGTATTTTCAGTTGCTTATTCTAAAAAAAAATAAAAAAGTTACAAAAAAGTCAGTGGCGTACATTTTTTTACAATTATTTTCGATAAGATGTCCCGTGAGACGCCACTGGACTTAATAATTTTAATTTAATTATGCCTAACTTTGGCCCTTATTACTAGAAATAACACTGAAAAATTTCAAGAAAATCGGTTACAGGGTATTCAAGATAATTACAAAAACCTATTTTATTTAAAAGTTTAACACCCTGTATCTTGGAAAGTATGCATTTTCGGACCCATGTTTATAGGAACTTTTTTCATATTTTTCAATGAGGAATCACCTCCTTAAATGTTTTACACTTTTATTTAGTTACACCCTGTATAAACTGTCAGTTGATTTAAAACTTGAGTAGTTTTTTCGTAATATCTAAAAAAAATACGATATACAGGTTGAAAATAAGGCCGGATCGGAAAATTTGGAATTTTTTAGGGCCCTATACACACTGTTACTCGAACTACTATGCCGGACTAGTAATACGAAATCTTGCTAAACAAAGCTGAAAGCGACGTATTTTGTATGGAAATGAGTGTGTTAAGTTGGGCCAATCAAGTTGCCATGAATGCAGACGAACTACCCGTCCACATAATGGTTGTTTGCGAGAGTTTGTGGTAGTTGGGCCTGGCGGCGGCGTTACATACATTATAATAGTATTTAGCAATTTATTAAGGACTATATTTTGTTTAATTTCCCTCAATTTTCGAAATTCGTATTTCATGTGTATATAATTTTTTTTAAATTTTTGTAAATCGAAAAGTTTTAAAAAACCCAATCCTGCCGCTCCATTAAATTTGTCACAATCGACTTCAGCCTACTCAGCCTGCTGGTAAATCAAACACTGCTTAAAACTATAAAAAAAATCATTCGATGGTAATTGTTTGGGTATACACGCCTCAATCTTAGGAAAAATGGGACCTCTTCGGTCCTGGTCCAGTGGTATAGCCAGAGCTGACCCTATTTAAGCCCTATGGACCCCTATGTAACTGGCCGGTCGCCTGAAACAAAATAAAGAAAAACCCCCAAAAAAACCCAAAATTCAAGATTAAACGGTAATTTTCTAGAAACCTGCAGCAACTCCGATTTTGAAGAAATTTGGTATACGATGGCTTTTGGGGCGCATGATCCCGAATCTTAAAGATTTTTTGGCGGAAAACGTTTCGTTCTCAAGATATTCATCATCAAAGTTCAAATTTGAACTAAGCTTATTTTCACTATATTCCCCCTTCTTTGCACACAACTCTTGATTTAAAGCTAAAGTGTCACAAAATATTTAATTTTCACCTTTTAAAACCCCGTTTTTATACGTTTTTACATTATTTTTGCGTTAAATTGCTGTGGCTTTTTCTTTGATAATGCGGCAACCATACATACACACAGGGCTTCATGGCACACTGGGATTAGAAATGATTCAAAGATATAGCTATGCAATTTAATGCAAAAATAATGTAAAATACGTAAAAAATGGAGATTTAAAAGGTAAAGAATTAAATATTGTGTGCTCACTTTAAGCTTTAAACCAGAATAAATGATAGTGCAAAAGAAAGGAGGATGAATAAAAATAGGATTAGTTTAAATTTTAAGCCTGATGAATATCTCAAGAATGAAACGTTTCCACTCTCTATTCGATTCGTGATCACCAGCGCCCCAAACTCTCGTATACCAAATTTCTTCAAAATCGAGTTGCCGCAGGTTTCTAGAAAATTACCGATAAAACTAAGTAAAATAGAAATTTAAAAGTTAACTAATATTTTAAGTTAATAATTTTAATTAAATTTTTAAAAAATTTAGGCTTTAAACTTCTAGGAAATTCTGATAATATTTTTGACATTAGTGTCATGAGTGACACACATAACTGGTGTTTTTATTATTTATAATACAAAAAGATGATGAGTTAGTTTATTTTTAATTTTCCTGAAGATACTTCAGCACCAACAAAGTTAACCATGTGGTATTTAAATTAACTGATATTGATGCTACACAGTTATTTTTATCTAATAATTTGTATAAAATCATGTTTTTTTTATCGAATATCAAAATTGATTGAATAATCCTGGTACTAAACAATAAATAAATAAAATAACCGAATTTATTTTACTTATATGGTTATTCATAAAGTCCAAACAGGGTCCAATTTTGGCCCGATCCTTTGTCTCAATTCAAAGGTATATTTCTCGCTGGGGCACCGCTTCACTCAGGTCAGTCTTCTTCATAAATAACCAACCAAAGAAGAAAACCAGTTTCGGGTGATGATTTCGGAAGAATGCCGGTAACTGTGACTCGGTTCCGAAATGCAATAAAATTCAGTGGATTATAGTTCGTTTGCCGAATATACAGGGTGTTGCTTAATCAAATGCATGCTGGCAAGTAGAATTTTCAAAATATATTTTTTTAAGTGAGACATTGGAGCCAAATCAAATAGTGTGTACTTTTGACCTTTGAATTTGCGAAAATAGTTAACTTTTTGGTTTGACCACCCCAGAGAAATTTAAAATTTTGGTAATTTTCTAGAAACCTGTGGCAACTCCGATTTTGACGAAATTTGGTATACGGGGGTTTTTGGGGCGCTGATCACGAATTTGAAAGATTTTTTTGGCGGAAACGTTTCGTTCTTGAGATATTCATCATCAGACTTGAAATTTAAACTAATCCTATTTTTACAATATTCCCCTTCTTTTTGCACAATTCTTGATTTAAAGCTAAAGTGGCACACAATATTTGATTTTCACCTTTTAAAACCCCGTTTTTACGTATTTTACATTATTTTTGCATTAAATTGACATAGCTATACTTTGAAGCATTTCAATCCCAGTGTGCCATGAAGCCCTATGTGTATGTATGGTTGCCGCATTATCAAAGAAAAGCCACGCAATTTAATGCAAAAATAATGTAAAAAACGTAGAAAAACGGGTTTAAAGGTGAAAATCAAACATTTTGTGACACTTTAGCTTTAATCAGAGTGTGCAAAAAGAAGGGGGTATTGTAAAATAAGCTTAGTTAAATTTGAATTTTGATGATGAATATCTCGAGAACGAAACGTTCCGCCAAAAATCTTTCAGATTCGTGATCAGCGCCCAAAACCACCGCATACCAAATTTGCGCTAAAATCGGAAACCTTTGTATTTTGATTTGTGGCTTTAATCAAATTTTATCTAAAATTAAACTCACCCATTTGTTTACTCGACAATTATCGCTTGATTACAGCGAAAATTCCACACCACTGTTTTCTTGACCAATCAAATGTGTAGTTTTGGTTGCATTACCATGACAACACAAGTATTTATCGGAAATTTTTTTCTCCTGCCTGGGGTACCCTGGAGCGAATTATAGTGGAAATTTTTTGACATAATCATTGAATTTGTTTTAACGTCATGTCTGTCATTCACATACATAATTAAAGAAAATGTTATTTTGTACCAGTTGTAGTATTTCAGACATAACATAATATAAAAATAATGTAAGGTTTTAAGACCCTAAATGACAATTTTATACAACTACAGTTAGTAAAATAATATCATAAGACTGAAGTACTAGACATAAGTGAAGAGCAAACGAAAGCAAGGTATGGGTCTAAAAAAATTAAAATAAACTATTTTTACCAACTGTAGTAATATAAGGTATATATAATATAAAAGAATAAACAATGATAAGCTCTAAAATTACATATATTTTGCAACTACAATTGGTAAAATGGAAAATATTTATTTTATAGTAAAATTTTAAAGCTCGTGTCAAAGTTACAAATATTAATTTAAAAGAATATTATTTAACACAAACTTGGTGTGAAATTTTCTTACCGAATACCACACGTGCTTAAATTATTCGGGAAATTTAGCACTAGTGGTGATGCAAAGTGATAATTGCATAGTAGAAATCGAAAATTTGACTGTCATGTGTTTTTAATTGTTGAATTTGACAACCACATTCCAACAACAGCTTTGTTTATTTAATATGTCAGTTTGGCGTTTCAGTAAATTTTGTAAATATTTTCATAATAAAAAATATCTTGTTTTGACACTGAATCTGTAGAGTTGTATATTATTATTATTCCTTCATTTGATAGTTTTAGGCAACACCTTTCAAGCAAAATTATCAATAATTTTGATGCACTTGTGTAATTAACCCCGATAATTCTCAAATTTCGCAAAAAATATTTTCCTTTTAACACGCTTTTATTAACTTGGGTTGTAACTATCTATCAATCTATCAATCTGGCTGGCTATGTAACGGAATCTTTGAGCCTAATTTTAACCAACTTCCAGCTATTCGATTTCTTTGAAACTTTGCACACGTATTAAGGAAACATGACAATGCAATAATCTGCAAACAGTATCCCGTTATCTTTTTTTGGATCGCCAGGAAAAAAATTCCATTATATTATAAAAACAACACCTAGGATGCCATCTGTTGGCAACATTTCAAACTTTGCTATTAAATGAAGAAGAAATTTTTTAGTTTTTACACAATTTGGTTAGTTGCACCATTGGTGTTCAATTTTTATGAACAATAAAAATTAATAAGTTCTTTTACACAATAGGGTTAGTTGCACCATTGGTGTTCAATTTTTATGAACAATAACAGTTAATAAATGCCGTTAACACGCTTTTTATTAACTTGGGTTGTAACTATCTGGCTATGTAACGGAATCTTTGAGCCTAATTTTAACCAACTTCCAGCTATTCGATTTCTTTGAAACTTTGCACACGTATTAAGGAAACATGACAATGCAATAATCTGCAAACAGTATCCCGTTATCTTTTTTTGGATCGCCAGGAAAAAAAAATTCCATTATATTATAAAAACAACACCTAGGTTGCCATCTGTTGGCAACATTTCAAACTTTGCTATTAAATGAAGAAGAAATTTTTAGTGGGTTTGCAATATATTGGCAACGGTCCAAACATTGCCTGGATTGCCATCTGTTGGCAAAATTTCAAACTTTGCTACTTAATGAAGAAGAAATTTTTTAGTGAGTTGCAATCTGTTGGAAAAATTTTAAAATTTGCCACTCTTGTTCATTAAAAAATTTTTTCGCCATTTTGTCAAGAGTAGCAGAAACTAAAAATGAAAAATAATTAATAGTTTAAAAAAACTAAAAAACACGCTTTTATATGCAACCGAACTAAAAATTAGAAAATAATTTTTCATTAAAAAAATATTGTCATTTCATAGTAAAAAGCGTGGGGTGATAAATATATTAAATGTTATAATTATTATATTTGCAAATATCTATGATGGAAAAGTTATGAAAAAATAGTAAAATGCACCTTACGCTTTTTACTATGAAATGACAATATTTTTAATGAAAAATTATTTTCAATTTTGGTTCCGGTACGCTATAAAAACGTTTCAGCTTCTTTAAACATATTGGTATTATTTTTAACACGCTTTTATTAGCTTGGGTTGTAACTATCTATCCATCTATCTATCCATCTATCCATCTATCTATCCATCTATCTATGAATGTAACGGAATCTTTGAGCCTAATTTTAACCAACTTCCAGCTATTCGATTTCTTTGAAACTTTGCACACGTATTAAGGACCCATGACAATGCAATAATCTGCAAACAGTATCCCGTTATCCTGGTTTGGATCGCCAGGAAAAAAAAATCCATTATATTATTATAACCACTGCTTGATACCACCAAGTGTCATCTGTCACCTGTACGTCCCAGTGGTACCAACCACCGGCCATTTCAAGAGTTCGATCTGAATCGATTTTACTCAAATTTTATATTAGGTTATTTTCCAGAAAGTCCATCTGAAAAACTTTGCTACTCTTGACAAAATGGCGAAAAAAATTTTTTAGTGGGTTGCCATCTGTTGGCAACATTCCAAACTTTATACATACATAAATGCATATCGAACTAAAAAATGAAAAATAAATAATAGTTTAAAAAAACTAAAAAAACACGCTTTTATATGCAACCGAACTAAAAATTAGAAAATAATTTTTCATTAAAAAAAATATTGTCACTTCATAGTAAAAAAGCGTGGGGTGCATTTTACTATTTTTTCATAACTTTTCCATCATAGATATTGGCAAATATAATAATTATAACATTTAATATATTAAGCACCCCACGCTTTTTACTATGAAGTGACAATATTTTTTTAATGAAAAATTATTTTCTAATTTTTAGTTCGGTTGACCTTCCTAAAGAACGTTTAATAGAGCTTTAAGAAGATACAACATTAAGTACACATCAGCTTTATATTAGTTTCGGAAATATGGCCATTCAAATCAGGTATTTAGGTAATTTATTAAGTACCGCTATTTTGTAGTCAGTGAAGATATTGACTTTATATTCTGGGGTTATAAAGTTCTCGTCAGAAACTTTGAAATGATGTGCCACAAGACCGCACCCTTTCCATTTAATTTAATTTCCCTAAGATGGATGCCCATCCCGCCATCTGTGATTGCTTGCACATTTTACGTTAAAAAATAGTTCATATCCTCCCTATTAGTCATAGTCATACCCAGAGTTTCTTTATGAGAAGGGGGTTTGAGACGCCAGCAAGACCCTGGTGATAGCTTTTGTCGGGGACGTGGGGGTGTGAGAATTGTACGATTTTGGTTGGCAGTTCTGTTCAAAGTTGGTAGCATTATCAGCTGATGACAGAGTCAGTGCCTTGTCGAAGCTTTGTTTGGTAAAAACTGTGGAAATTTGCCATTTACATTTTGGTTGTATATTTTGCAAGGATTTCCAGTTGTTAATGTTTTTGGTTAGTTTAGAGACTTCACATATTATTGGTTCGGACTCGTTTTATTTTAGAGATTTTGATAGTGTTTAGTCAGAATAGTTTTCAGTCATTCGTGTTTTTATATACATATGATACTGATGAGTGTCCGCTAATTAATGGTACACAGAAAAACCACAGATTTCTTATGCGAAAATACCCATTTAGGATTTAAACAAACATACCTATATCCAAAAGTTAATGATAAGGAAGATACGGGTGTTAAAGGGATATAAATATTTTTATTCATGCATTTCGATAATTTCTGATATGTTTTAAACATTTTAATAAAACTCGGTATCCAGGAGTTTTTAGCTATCAGCTATTTATATCTGAGCAGTTGTAATTATAGCTAATACGATGTTATTGAAGGTACATACTCTTTCGGGTGCACTGAACAACTAAAACGTGAATACCTTAAAAACGGTTGTCAAGACCGATTCTTACTAAGTATACCTTTTTTGTGCAGAAAGCATAGAGAACTTACTAGTTTACATACATACAGAGTAGTAACAAAAAATTGGGTAGTTTTAGAGAGAATTTTAAATAGTGTACCCATCGCCCTCTAGTCTACACACAAAAATTAATATTCGATCTGAAAAGCTAATGTTTAAAAACCCCGAGATACCGTTTTATTAAGATATTTAAAAGGGGGAACAATTATCGAAATAAATTTACTTTTTCTTTTACTATGACACCCCCGTATCTTCCTTATTATAAACTTTTTGGATATTAGGTATGTTTGGTTAAATCTTAATATTTCGGCATAAGGAATCTGTGGTTTTTCTGTGTACCATTCATTAGCGGACACCCTGTATACAAAGTTTTTAAAATGGTTTTTGACTTACAGAAACCATGGAAAATGTTTTGCTCTGCCAGGTACCTCATCGTCTCTGTCGTCGCTTTGATAATTTTTAATTTTCAATATTTAAACCACATTTATGTTTTTGTTTTAAGTTATGCCTATTAAAATAATCCAATAAATTTTGTTTACAACATACAGTTCTTTTTTGTTTCTCCTTAATTCTACGCCACTGATCTGCCTAAAATCAAACATGGCCGAAAATGGCCCGACTTGACGTCACAGCCGCGCTAGCCAATATGGCGAATGTCGTGACCTTATCTCATCAATCGACTTTGAGTCATACCCAAGATTTCATTAAAAAAAAATTAAAGTACAAAGTAAGCAAGTGTGGGGAGGGGAGGGGAATGGGTAACAAAACATAAATGAAAACCCTGGAAGATTTATGGGCAAAAAAATATTTGGCCTTCAATGTTTTTAAAAACACAACTTTAAATTATAAAGTATCGCTCGAGCCAACCGACAAAATGTAAAGAATGGAATGTTGAGGGTTGAGACACCAAGAATGGTACCACACATTAAGTAATAGAAATTCCTGAATTAAAAATGCATCTATTTTACATTTCATGGTGTTCTATGTGAAATTCTTACTATGTACCGTTTTAAGATTGGAGATAGCTGTCAAGTTTTCTACATTTTTATTACTGAATTATTGTCTGAAATAAATACGGCAGAAAATGTATTGGTATAAGTTAAAAAGCGCGACATACAGTTTATTGACAAAAAATCTTTTTGCAAAACTGATAAACCGTTAAAATATAGTATTTTACGTTACTAAGTCCGGTGAGGTGACTTATTACAGTACGAGATGTTTACGGACGAGGCGACGCAGGAGCCGAGTCTGGAGATAAACGAGTACTGTAATACACCTAACGGACGTGTTTCCTCAACAGATACATTTGCACCTTATTTTGCAATTCCGTTGTGGTTAACGTTATTATGAGACTGCGCAGTAAGGCAAGAGCATGATCCGTTATCGTTATTAACCATACCGGACTCCTTTAATTACGGATAAATACCGAATAGCTTATCGTTATCGTTATCGTTATTGTTAAACTGCGTGGTTGCCAGATTGTAGAAATTTTAATATCAATTATTTAAAAAGGTTAAAGTTGCTAATGCCGTATTATTTAAAACATCATTTATACATGGGCTCTAATTAGCGAAAATCTATAGCAGTAATTAAAATCAAATAGTGTTTAGAAATTAAAACGGACTTGCACTTTTACGGATATTCTAAATCAGTAATTAATTTAGATGTTACAATCTGGCACACTGGCTTTTTATTCTACTACCAAACCTAACCTTACTTTTTGTGTTTTGCTTATACTGTATTGTTCGCATCTACTTTAAAAACAGAAATCAACAGAAGTGTTATATTTAAATATCAATTTATATCTTATGAAGAATAAAAGTAAATACTGATTTTTCGTTAACTTTAAAATCGGTGAACCACAGGTAAAAATAAGGTTATGTGTCGAAAGCGCAGACGCAAGATATATTTCTTAAAAGAGGCTGCAAAATCTCTGTCTAAAACTGCTGCCGTAATCGTTATGTTTAATAACGATAACCATAAGGAGTCAAAAAAACGTCTGTTATTTTAAGAGGTGCAAAATGTCTCCAATGATATATTTGTTTTAGGTTTAATATCAGGAATAGCTTTTAAATTTAGATAGAATTTAAATTTTAATAAATATATAGGGTGTTTCATTAAAATTACCAAGAGTTTTCATACTTGGAAGTTCAACAACACTTCCGGTTAAGGAGGAAGTAGTATTATAATGGTCTCTAAAGGTAAAGTCTTCTAAAAGAACTATTTTAAGCAATTTAAATTTTTGTGATGTTCATTTGTTTTCCATAAAACTGCATATTGTGCTGTAGTTTGGACATTTTCAATCGCCATTTTCTCCCAATCTAAAAAAGTTAGGTTATGGGTGTATTTAAGGTTTTATATCAGGAATGACCTAAAGAATTTAAATCTAAAAATATACAGGGTGTTATATTTAAAATACAAAAGTTTATATCACTTCCGGTTGAACCGGAAGTAATACATAGATGCTATTATTTCTAAAATGGGCATCCGGTGATACAATATGACGTCCCTAAATTTGAAAACTGTACGGATAGTAATTTCGTTGTCACCCGGTATATTTTAATTCTGATAAAACTGGCCAGCTCCAACCTTTCCTACTTTAATTTCATACATATTTGGATTTTGTACATTTGGATCTCCATTCTTTGCGGCGAAGCCCACAGCCCAGCATAATTTTTTAGCATTGAACTTGGGTTCAACGTTTCTTTTTCAATATTTTATGTTTCTGCTGTTGGACACTCTTACCGAGGCTTCTTATAAAGAAAAAGAAAGAGGAATTAAAACATGTCAAAAATAGGTAAAAAATCAAGAAATATATTCTAAAAATAACTCTATTTACATATAGTTTAAAAATCTATTTTGTAAACAAATAATGAATACAGTGAAAAAAATAAAGCTTAAGAAAGAAAAATAAGGAAATAACAGCTGGTTTTATTTACATATACATGTATTTTATATGGTAACATACCACTTCCTAATCTGACAAGTTGTTGTTCACTTGTTGCGGTTTTACAACGACACATTGGTCTATCAATTATAATAGCTTTGTTCGCGGGTTCGATTCTGAACCGGTTCTGAGACTATTCGCATGCGCAGTGAAAAAAGCAGCGTTCGCGGTTAGTAAAATCCCGAATTTTTAGTAACAGTTCTGTGTTCGCGGGTTACAATGGAATCAGTTCGTTACCGGTTCGTAACCTGATTAGCAGTCCTGGGATTTTTGTTGGAACTAAAAGTTCAGTTCGGAATTTCATGCGCATTGTCGACATGGTCAGCTGTTTTCTGTTTTAGTGGTACAGAAATAAACCGTTGTATTACAGTTTATTTGTTTCTGCCACTTTTTATGCGGATTAATATACCTGTTGAATATTTTTTTGTTATATATTTTTGTGATTCTGAGCGTATATAAACAAAGGCTTTTAATTGTATTCCGTATGAATGTATGTATGCAATAAAATAAGTAAAGATTTAATTAAAAAATATAGACAATATTACAAGATTTTACCATTTCTTGTTGTTTGAATTTTATCTTTAGTTAAATACACATACTTATGTTAAAAACGAGAGGAGGCAGGGAATTCCTCGTCTTCCGCCGAGAGACCTCGAGTGGCTTTCGACAGTATAACAATTTTACCTTTTGTTTGAATTTAATTTTTTGTGTAGTATCCAATTTAACCATGAAAATCCTAACTAAAAGGCTAGGTTAGAATACATCCTCAGCTGTATAGAAAATCGTTCGCGGTAAATAAAAATTCCGAACTAATAAATAACTAGACATGCGCTTTAAAAACAATTCTAAACCAGTTCGGTTCTGGTTCAGAATTAGTTCATTACTAGACCCGCGAACAAAGCTAATAATTTTTATTTATTTTCTTATTCTATAGATTTTAAATAATTAAAGATTCTCAGGATTTCCAGATAGCCTTCTTTTTCAGCACACTAGTCGATAAGAAATGTACCGACCGGCCGTTTCCGATGAACGGATGATTTTCACCACCTGCAACAACCGCATAACGGTCAAAAAGTTCCGACATATCACCCGCCAGTGGCGGAACATTCGGTATAAACAAAACGAAATAACTACACAGTAAACAACCTGCATAATATTTGAAAATTAAAAACACGTTAAATTTATTTCTAAAGCATTTGACCTGTTAGATATTAGAGACATTTTGCACCCCTTATTTTGCAATTCCGTTGTGGTTAACGTTATTCTGAGACTGCGCAGTAACGCAAACATGATCCGTTATCGT
Organism: Listronotus bonariensis; assembly: GCA_014170235.1. Classification (NCBI taxonomy): domain Eukaryota; kingdom Metazoa; phylum Arthropoda; class Insecta; order Coleoptera; family Curculionidae; genus Listronotus; species Listronotus bonariensis. The sequence continues at coordinate 81,483 of JACEGR010003795.1, read as the reverse complement.
TATTAACCATACCGGACTCGCTTTAATTACGGATGAGTACCGAAGAGCTTATCGTTATTGTTATCGTTATTCTTAAACTGCGTGGTTGCCAGATTGAACAAATTTTAATATCAATTATTTAAAGGTTAAAATTTTAATGCCGTATTAATTAAAATATCATTTATACCTAGGCTCTAATTAGCGAAAATCTATAGCAGTGATAAAAATCAAATAGTGTTTAGAAATTAAAACGGACTTGCACTTTTACGGATATTCTAAATCAGTAATTAATTTAGATGTTACAATCTGGTACACTTGCTTTTATTCTACTACCAAACCTAACCTTACTTTTTGTGTTTTGCTTTATACTGTATTGTTTGCATCTACTTTAAAAAACGAAATCAACAGAAGTGTTTGCATATATTTAAATATCAATTTATATCTTATGAAGAATAAAAGTAAATACTGATTTTTCGTTAACTTTAAAATCGGTGAACCACAGGCAAAAATAAGGTTATGTGTCGAAAGCGCAGACGCAAGATAAATTTCTAACAAGAGGCTGCAAAATCTCTGTCTAAAACTGCTGCCGTAATCTGTTATGTTTAATAACGATAACCATATGGAGGCCAAAAAACGTCTAGTATTTTAAGAGGTGCAAAATGTCTTAATAGCCTGCACCTAATACAAAATAGCGGCATAAAAAATACCTAAATAAATGATTTTGATGGCCATATTTGCGATAACTAATAAAGTTAGATGTACCTAATGTGGTGTTTTCTCAAATCTCTTTAAAGATCTTTTTAATGGTGATGCAGGTGATAATATACAGGGTAACAAAACAAGAATATATGTTTTTTAATAAAGCACCCTGTATAACTTTATTAGTTTCGCAAATATGGTCATCCAAATCAGGGATTTGGGTAATTTTTTCAGTGCCGCTATTTTGTATTAGGTGCAGATATTGACTTTATATTCTAGGGTTATAAGGTACTCGTCAAGAGCTTGAAAATTAAAATGTATCAAAAGGACCCCTTTCCATTCAATTTTTTTTTCAAGATGGCGCCCAGCTGCCATCTTAAAATTTTCATCTGACAATTTCACTCTAAAATAATAGTATTTATGCATCAATTTCATATCCCAAAGTTTTATTTTTTTAAATTGATTTGTTCAAAAATAAAGGAGAAGGAGGGAATAAAAGAAATGCACTGTATTTTTTAACAAGCAATAATTAAAAAAAATACTATTTTTTTCGAACGAGCTTTGCTACGCCCATGACACAAGCCGCACCAAATTAAATACCCGCATACAACCACCGACAAACTAAACATTTTATTGGAAAACAAGGCATTATTTATTTAGTTTTTCGTTCGTTAAATTACAATAACTAATTTAACGACTTAATTACTAGAAAATACTTAGGAGGTAACAGGAAGTATTTGCATTAAACACATCGGTGGACACCTGTACAGCGTACGGTGCGAGTTGGCGCACATACAGGGTCGTTAAACTTTACGGGTGCTCATTTACCATACCTATTATACTCTATGGTCATTATTATTAATTAAATAGGGGGAATATGTACGATTTGGTTAAAATAAAACGATGTTTTCGCATTTTAACCCAAGTGTAACTAAAGATTTCTACAAACAAAGTCGAAAGAAGCAGGTAATATGCAGGTAGCTAGCTTTGATCCTGTCACGGATTTCGCATTGGAAACGGTTTAAAATACTGTTCAGTTTCAATACAGCCGTGAATTTGTATAGACTTATACGTTAGTGCCATAATAAACGTTTTAATATAGGTGAAAAAGAACGACTTTTAGAAATGACAGCAAAACACACAGCTAATCACGCACGAGGTTCCTCAAAGCGCGTGTTACGCTATAACGAAGTAAATAAACAGTGTTATATTTATATCCATTTCAGTGGTTAAACATGAGACAAAAATTGTGTGCAAAAAAGAAGGACTATTCACTTTGATAATAGATACCTTAATAATGAAACATTTTTGACTAAAATGTGTCAAAATCAGCTTGCTGCTACTTTTGAGGAAAATTAACAAAACTTGTTGATATACCTTTTTAGGGTCTTAAAATGTACCTACAGTATAATATGAGTGTAATAGTAATACAGATTTTTTTTAATTTATAGTACTATACCGGGTACTATACTTACTTGTCCTCTTTTTAAACCGAAATATCTTGCTACAGGATCTCCTGCTTGGATTCTCATTAACATATTTTCTTTTAATTTGTATCTGAAACAAAAAAATAGTCTGTTAGAGTTCAAATTAGTGTTACCTTGCATATACCCACACTAGTTTTACATTTTAGCAAAATATCTTCAAAAAATGCTTAAAATAATTTGTTTTTAAAATTTTGGATTTTGATATTAAAACAGAAAAAAAGTTTATATGTAACACATGACATCTTTTGGTAAACTAATAAGCTGTAATTACAATAAATTTAAAATAAGGATTTAAAGAAGATTAAAGAAAATCTATTAATACTAATTAATGTTAAAAAAATTTATATATTTATATGAAAGGTTCCCTACATACCTTTGAAGTAACTCCTGTTTTTCTTCAGGATTCATGACAACATGTTCTGGAACCAATTCATGTTCTGTTATGTTAATAAGCAGCTCAGACTCCAAAAATTGTTCTAAAATATATTTGGGTGCCATGTCAACTAAAGATTGTTTTGCTGAGGGTGTCATACCAGCCTAAAAAGTAATAACTTAACATTTATTTATTTATTGCTCCGTCAGAGCGACTATAGAAGTCCCAAGTAAACTTCTGTGAGCAGTGCAACATATTGGGCCCCCTAGTGCTATCTTAGAAAATAATGCTATTAGGATTTATTGAAGAGCACAGTAAGTTTCACCCAAAATGAAAATTTGAGCATTTATTCAACCAATCAGTAAAGAGTGAACTGCTTAATACTTCTGCAACTGTAGTATCTCATTATGCACCCTGTACTCTAGAAATCAACAATAAAAACACCATATCGATTTATCAGTGACAATTTAGATCATTAATTTATAATGTCATTGCCAAAACTGAACAATTTTATACGGAATTTCAAAAAGAATCCTCGCATTTCATTTTAGTTTACAGCTAATCTCCAACACATGCACTCACAGTTACGCAAGACAATAAAACAAATTCTTTTCTACATTTAGAAATCAATTTATGACGAAAATATCAGGATTTAATCAAATGCTCAAATATTCCTCCATTAACTGCCAGACAATAACCCAAACGATTATAAAACTCATTTCTTACGTTGGCTAGTTGGTACATCGATATTCTGGCACATTCAGCGGAAATAGCATTCCTTAGCTGGACTAAATTTTCATATTTTTTATTGGTAGCTTAGTTTTTAAATGTCCCCATAGAAAAAAATCGTTTGGCGAAAGATCACGTCGATTTTCTTCACATTTGCAATTATTGATTACTGTGCCTGTAGTTTCAAATTTTTTATCGTCCGTTCTATTGTCGATTTACTTGGTATTGGCCTATTGGGAAAATAGGCTGCAAACATGTCCGCTACTCTTCGATAACTATTTCCTGGTAAAACCATTTTATAATAGTGATTTTTTCTTGATTTAGGTAGTTCATTATTTAAGAATGATGTGACATTGATCTGACAACTTGAGAGTAAGAGGTTAAATAATTTTTCTAGTATTTTATTATAAACTTCTAATAATACAAGGCGGTAAGAAGATAGGAGATTCGTAACTTATTTTAGCATTTATCTCTTAGCTGGCGGACTGAGAAAGCTGAGAATTTGTGACACTGGGTACAACTTTTCGTGTTCTTTAAAAGATCCTGATTATATTTTCTTCTAAAATATATTAGGGGAGCCAATATTGACCACTAAAGATTGTTTTGCTGAGGGTGTCATACCAGCCTAAAAGTAATGAGTACTCAACACTTATTTATTTACTGCAACAGAACCTATATGTACAATTATAAATCAACTGTTTGTGGACTTCTTCTCTGCTTGGCAAACAAAATGTTTCCAGATGATTGGAAAAAGAATTATAATAAATAATCCCAAACCAAATACTAATCACTTAGCTGTACTATGCTAGCTGAATCATTTAATCCCAGTGTGCCATGAATGTATGGTTGCCGCATTATCAAAGAAAGTCCCGCGCAATTTAATAATGCAAATATAATGTAAAAAAACGTAGAAAAACGGGGCTTTAAAGGGTGAAAATCAAATATTTTTGCGACACTTTAGCTTTAAATCAAGAATTGTGTGCAAAGAAGATAGGAGTGAATGGTGATTGAAAATAAGCCTAGTTCAAATTTGAACTTTGATGATGAATATCTCGAGAAAAACGTTTTTCGCCCAAAAATTCCTCCTTCAGATTCGTGATCAAAGCCCCAAAAAACCCCCGTATACCAAATTCTAAACGCTGAAATCAGAGTTGCCGCAGGTTTCCCTAGAAAAAAATTACTCCAAAATTGCACGACCATACCTGCATCATCACTACTATAATAGCCCGATGAATATTCTCATCCTGCATTCTTTGGCAATAAGTCTTGATTGTTTTAATACCAATTTTGGGCTCATCAGGGAAAAACACGAACATCTGATCGGTTGGATCATCATTGTGGGCTACTAGTACAATAAGGTCACTTCTCGAAGGTCTTTTTCACTAGAAAAGGTATATTTATGTGTAAATATATGATTCCTTTTCTTTGTTAAAGCTAGTAGGTATAACTGAAGGTCCCTTTTAAAATTTATACACCAACATGTACTGTATTATAACCTCTAAACTAAAGAGGTGCGGAAAACAATCTCTTACCTTGGTTTATCCCCAAAATGCTCTTTAAACTGTTCCAGAGTCTGATCCAATTCATCCTGCGTTACTAAGTATCCCCTATCGTGGCACAACTATAAGAAAACAGAATTTGTAGTCGCTATGCTACACAAAGTGAGGTTAAAAGTGGATTTTATGTTAGAAATTACCTGCATCACGGTTTTACGAATTCTCCATAGCTTATAAGTCTCGGCTTCGTCATCCATTTTTTTTACAAAATAATTACTTAAAACCTTGTAAAGAAAAACAGCAATAAAGTGTTTTCTTTTTAAAACGTTTAATACGAAGTAAGTCACAAATCGATAGTGGCTTATAAACCGTATGTAAAGTTAGAAAATTCTTCTCTTTTAATTATCTAAGGCTACTCCTGCAGTGCCAACTGCCAACACATTTGTGGGTTGATATCTCGGCTCTAAGCAATTAGTAACTATCAATTTTCATTAAGCTTATAGTCACCTAGAGGCAGTCTTACAGCACAAACAATCAGGTTCGATCGAGATCTCCTTCAAGTAGAAATTAGAGAGCAGAAATTTCTGATAGAAAGGGTGTGCAAAATTATCTTTCTGTTTGCCTTTTTAAAAAAACTAAAAAAATAGAAAAATTTCTCCAAGGAAGCTTTATATTCTCTTACGCTTAAAAATCGAGACACAGGGCCCGATTCTTAAGCGAATTTGTGACTATAAGACTTTTATATGGCAGAAGTTCCCATTCGGTCATTAAAGTTTTATAAGCAACACAAAATTTCTTGTTTAAAAGGGTACAGGACTGCTTAAAACAAAACACCCAAATTTTTAAACTTATATTTATTTAAAAAACTATTCTTCTGGCACTTCAATAGAGCCATCATTTACTTCATCTATGACGTCATGTGGTGGTTTACCGTCTATCGTACAACCTACTGATTGTGCAGTACCTAAAAAAGTTTTTACATATTTAAAAGTGTTTTCCATAGCTAGTAGGAAGCAACAGAAATTTTAGGTTACTGTATTTTTAAAACTATAATTTAACTAAATTTTTATATAAAAAAAAATGTGTAATTCTATAAACTTACCTAAAACTTCCTTAACTGTTCCTGCCAACTGTTTGGCCATGGAACGAGGCCTCATTTGTCTTGCAATGGCCAAAATATCATCAAAAGTGATATTTCCATTGTGTTTAACTTAAAAAAAAAAATAGAAATGGAATTAAAATCACATCCAGTGTGTCTATGTGAGTTGGCGTCATATGGAAAACTTTTTTACTATTCATTTTACAAAAAAGGTATTCTTTATAAAAGTTCTGCATGATCCAAACCCAAACCGGGGTATACATGATCAAAACTGTCATATCTGTCAAAAAGCTCGAGCGCAAATTTTAAGGACGACGTTTACGGGGTTATATTGTTGGTTTTGAGTTAACAAAATGGCTTTTGGCGCCAGGAGGATGTATTGCGAGATTTTATAGATATGTATACCAAGGTTATCCAACATTTTCGCTGAATCACGCTTATGTTTAAGTTGATCACGCCACCAGCTGCCAAAACTGACGTAGAACTGACAGGTACTTCTGAATTGTGTGTATCAAAAGCTTCATTTGACATTTGCTTTCATGCAAAAGCGTTTCAGGTTTGCATGACCGTGTATATCCCGGTTAAAATACAATCATCAGATATGAAATTGTATCAGTCAAGAGCCCTTAGAGTTTTAGGGTTTATTAAAAGAAATACCAAAGATTTTAAAAATGTTAATTCAATAAAACTATTGTATACTTCGTTAGTAAGACCCCTTTTGGAAAATTGTTCTGTTGTTTGGAATCCATATTATAAGAAATATGTTAAAATGTTCAATTCTGTTCAGAGAAAGTTTTTAAGATACATTGCCTTTAAATTGCATATTCCTCAGGAAACAATAAATTTTGAAGATCTTGAAAAAGCTATTAATATACAAAGTTTCAAAGTTAGACGTGAAAATGCTGATGTATTGTTTCTTTTTAAACTAATTCATGGGAAAGTGCAATGTAGTGAACTGCTCCTTTCTATAAATTTCTATGTTCCTTCAAGGACATTAAGGCATTCTGTTACCTTTTAAACAAATTTTCACCAAAGGTTGTATGGGCAATTTTCCCCAATAAATAGATTGATGAAGCATGCCAATAACTTTGGGGACGATTTATTTAATCTATCCCTAAATAGGCTTCGAAGGGTTATGAAGTCCAATGTTTTATAGATTAAGGCTTCATGTTGTTTATTTTCAAAGTTAGATTTTTTAATGTGTATATTTTAAATTTAATTTTAGATGTTGTTTTCATCTTGTTTCTTATATCATTAGTAGCTTGCTTATTTTTTACTGCTTTTTAAGTATTTTGGTGGTTAACTAAAACATACAATTTTAGTCCTGAATATTTGTAAATTAAAAAAGCTTAGTACTAGATATATATGTAGATGCTTGTTATTTAAAATTGTAATTGGGCAATGCCCGTTAATAAGTAAATAAATAAAAGAAAAGATGTTTAGATTTAAAAATGACTTTTAAATATGCAATTTTGTTTATTTCGAAAAAATTGATTTTTTTCTGCTAAAATCGAGAAAATTTAAGTTTGTACATTAGTGCATTGTAGCCTCTTGTTTTAATATTAGGTAAATTTTAAAAGTTTATTTGAAACTTTTATATGACATTTATAATCATGAAATGTAGTTCACTAATATACAAACTCAAATTCTCAGCATTGTCACAGAAAAAATCGAAAATATTTTTTCTTGTAAATAAACAAATCTGCATATTTTAAAGTAATTTTTAATTCTAAACATTTTTCTTAATAAAAATTCTTGATATTACCCCTAAGCAAAAATTATGTTTTTGGCCAAACCTTGTAGATGACTGATACATTTGATATCTGATGGTTGCTTTTAGGTTTTGGACCATGCAGAATTTTTATGGTAATAGTTGGATATAGCGGTTTCGCTATTAAAAGAGATTTTGAAAAATTCTTTTTCAGGGCGTTTCTATAGGTCGATTATGACTACAAATATGTGTGCGCGTTTTCCAAAATCCATTTCTATAATTTATTATTAAAAACATATTTACGGGACGGTTGAATGAACAGGGGTGCTGGGTGGGGACAAATCAGTATAACTCCAACGTCAAACATAAGAAAACATTAATACACTGCACTTGGGGCACATGAAAAATATAAATTAATTTTGAAAAGTTATTAAATTTTTCGAAAAACTATCCCACACATATGAGATATCTCTTCCGCCATTAATTAAAGAAGGAAAATTCATTTTGGTCAGCTGATAACATGAAGTTCGTCATTATAAAAATGACAGTCTTGATAGAAGCAGCGTTGCCAAACTTCTTATGAAGAATTAACACCAAGCCTATTTCTGGGGATTATCCACCATTTCCATGAGAAACAAAGGTACTTTTGTAGAAATGCCTCCTTCTTTATGTTTAGGTATTTTCCTTTTCTCTCTAGAAATTATAAAAGGAAGGAATAACTTAATTTTCATATGAATTTTGTCCTGTATCTTCCTTTTTTAAGCTATTGACACTTTCTCACTTTATTTGGCAACATCGCACGACATTTACAGTTCTATTGCAAACTCTTCTTTTTATGCAGTGACAGCCTGAGCAGGATTGTTGTACTATTATTTATTTTTAATTTTTTTAAACAATTTTTGGACATTTTTGTAAACAGAGAGTGTGGTGTGTACTGTAAAATACTGTTTTTGGGCGTTTAATGTAGGATTTCTACTGTTTCGTCCCCACCCAGCACCCCTGTTCACTCCACCGTCCCGTAAATATGTTTTTATTAATAATAAATTATAGAAATGGATTTTGGAAAAACGCGCACACAGATTTGTGTCATAATCGACCTATAGAAAGGCCCTGAATTTTGTTTTTTCAAAATCTCTTATAATAGCGAAAACCGCTATATCGAACTATTACCCTTTTTATAAAGAATAACTTTTTTTGTAAAATTAATTATAAAAAGTTTCCCATATGACACCAACTTACCTAGACACACTTTATATCAAATAATTATTCTTAATATTGTAATACTAACACTATTAGCCTTATTATTTTTTTATTATGTATTAAAAATATAACAAAAAAGGAACAAAATTTTATGTGTAAAGAAAAATGTATCTTCCCAGTAGTAACAAGCTTAGTATTTCGTAAGCTTGGGTTGCAAATAAGGAATAAGTTGTTTTAGCACTTAATACAGTGACAAATTAGGGGTTTAGTATTTGTCACATATGAGTATCTAGTGCATAAGTGTGAATAAATGGATAGTCAGGGTGTTTTAAAAACCAAAAACATTAATTTTAATAAAATAAAAAAAACGAATTTCGCGTTTTCTAAAGTTCCAAGTAAGAGTGTTTCGTTCATAAAACAGTTTTAAATAAAAAAATCGTTGAATAAACCACTTTTTCTATTATTACCTGCTTGATTAAAAATGTATACTGTTGACAATAATACATAGTATTTTTTAATAAAATCCAGAAAAGTCCTTTTTGTCCCAATTTTAAAAAGTGTGTATAAAGTCTCAGGCATGATAAAAAAATTAAAAAAAATGATTTAACTTACCAGAACAACCTGACCACCACCTATAATTCATCTTTGGTAAAAATATTCAAGTAATATCAAGTACCAAAAGGATTTAATTAGGTAATACTTGCCCACACTGTACAAGTCCAGCTATGTTTAGATTTTGTTGTCATGTGTCATAGAGTTGTCATTATTATTTAAAATCTTACAACTTGAATATTTTTCACAGAGAATTATAATATTATAGCATTATTTGCAAGGTGTTTACATCACATTAAACAAGTACAATTGGTGACAAAAGTATATACTTTCCATCAGCCTGAGTTATTATGTAGGGGCTCAGGCCACAGGTGAAATAGTTGATCACTCTACAAAATTGCGAAAAGTAAGTTTTTAAATGAAGATTAAAGCTCATTTAGCCTTACTTTATTATATTAGGAATTTACTATTTAACAATATTCTTTCAAAATTTCTTGAAAATTAAAATCCCGTGGATACCTAATCCTTACTAGAACTAATGGGATTCCTAAGCCAAAAATATGACCAAAATTTTATATAAACCTAGCTCCAAAATGTTTCATTTTAAAGCAGGGAGTGCAAGAAAAGATTAGGGCAATTTTCTTCTAGGAAATCTACGGCAACTCCGATTTTAACGAAATTTGGGGTGCTGATCGAGAATCTGAAATATTTTTTTGGCGGAAACGTTTTCCGTTCTCGAGATATTCGTATCATCAAAGTTCAAATTTGAATTAAGCTTATTTTCCACTATATCTCCCCCTTCTTTTTGACACAATTCTTGATTTAAAGCCAAAGCGTCACACAATATTTGATTTTCACCTTTTAAAACCCCCGTTTTTCTAACGTTTTTACATTTTTTAAAATTAAATTACGTGACTGTTTTTGATAATGTGCGGCAAGCCATACATTACTACACATAGGGCTTCATGGCACACTGGGATTGAAGTGATTCAAAGTATAGCTATGCAATTTAATGCAAAAATAATGTAAAATACTTAAAAAATGGGGTTTATTGTTAAAAATCAAATATTATTGTGCCACTTTAGCTTTAAATCAAAAAATTATTGTGCAAGAAGGGGGAATATTGTAAAATAGGATTAATTTAAAATTCAAATTGATGATGAATATCTTAAGAATAAAAAATCTTTTAGATTCGTGACTGTATGCCAAATTTTGTCAAAATTGGAGTTACCACAGGTTTCTAGAAAATTACCAAGATTAATTTTCAAAATTAAGATTTTTCTTTTTCGTTTAAAAAACCAAAGATCAAAACATCTGTCATTATGTATAATCCAATGTTTTTAAAACACCCAGTATAATATGGCAGTCTTTTCTGTAGCAATACAGGATATTGATAATGGTTCACAACCAACAACTACTTACTGTTCTTTTGCTTCTTTCTGTCACGTGGGGGTTCTTTAAGGGCCTTGATAATCAAGGAAGCAGCTGATGGTACCACTGAAATGGTAGCCTGACGGTTCTGGATTTTAAGTTGAACGGTGATTTTAAGACCTTTCCAGTCGGCAGTTCCTTTAGCAATGTCGTCACCAACTTTTTGGGAGACTAAAAAAATGTGATACAAATAATTTAACATTACAGGGCCACAAAATTGTGTAAACATAAGTATCTACTAAATTAATTGTTGTGTTAAGTAAAATGCTAAAATATGTTTTAACAGAGTAAACAGGGATAATAAAACATAACCTCTAAAACAACACAGATTTTAAAAAATAATAAGATAAAAGTGCAATAACTTACCAAACCTAGAGGACCGATTTTAGGAGCAAGGGAAGAAGTGGCTCCTACTTCGCCTCCAACACATCTGAGATATACTAAAAATAAAAAGGTAAGTTCTTGTTAAAAAAGTTCAAGTGTAAGCTGACAAATATTTTTTTTTGGCGTATATGGAGTGCATACCGTATTTAACTTCGTTGGGATCGAACTTTGGTGGCATGTTGATGTATATTTATTAAATAACAACTTAACTAATCGCTACGGACAGGCGATGATTGTAGATTTCCGAAAAATCTAAACTTATCGTCAACAATGGACGATTTGAAAGGAGAGTTGTCAAATGTCAAAATCTGAGAAATAACACCCGTAACACCGGCGAGGGCTTTTTCGCGAGTATAGTTTTAGACAGTAATTAGATTTGACTGACCTATTATTAATAATACTAAATATATTGTTACAAGTATTTTTATCATTTCTGTTAATTTGTATAAAAAGAGGTGACTTAGTTAAATTTATTTAATATTGCATATGTAAGGATATAAAAGAAACAAACCAGGGTTCTGTTTAATGACGTCATTAAAAAATCTGTTATGACATCAAGCCTATATCTACTAGAGGCAGTGTTACTGCTTAGCTGGGCAAACAGTAGTTTGCATTAGAAAGAAGGAGAATAGGTCTAGTTCCTTTCTTTCTCGCTCAGCGAGCCGATTAGTAAGTTGTCGACTCTTTCGAGCTAGCGGTCAGCCAAATATTTAATAGTTTACAGTTACCTAATAGTATATTCAGTAGCGTAGCTAGGCGTATGCGGTGTAGGCAGTCGCCTACGGCCTCGCGCCTAGGGGATCCTCGCTGCAAGGTTACGGACAGTCTTGGAGGCCCAAGGGTAAAAATAATAATTCCCGTTAGGAGAATGACGTTAATATAATAGAAATTTCTCAGGTTAGCAGTGAAAAAAATCTGATGCTCATTAAATATTGAGCTTACTTCCCACCCTAGGTATATAATACACTAATATTTTCGTTAATGAAATATACAACTAGTAACAGAGCCGTACGCAGGGGGGCAATGGAAGCAATTGCCGCCCCCTCCCCCAGGAGCCCAAAGAAAAATAAATAAGGGATTTTTTTCTAGAGGTGGCGCCTACGCGCGCTTTGTTTACTGACCTGGAATCCTTCCATTTTTTTTTGGTTGTCGCCTTTTTGCCCGCCCCCTCTCGCCACAGAATCACTTTGTGCATATGGCCCAGGTCTCCTTATATGGCCCTGACTAGTAATTAACCATGGTTACTGCCTTTTAAACCAATGCAATGCATTTTTTGCAGGTGTTATCTCAAACGCAACTTAACAAAAGTGATTGAAGGCAAAAGGTAGCCTTGTCAGTTTAGTTATTGACAAAAACATGTCTGGAAAGGATTCTTTTGGTAAAAGACGAAGTAGAAGACAGACTGCAGATGTTTTAAGAAGCTCCTTGGAGGTACCTACTACTCATGCTTTTAGTATTATAACGATTACTTTTTCTTAAAAACTCTAAGATAGGTCTAAGTGCTTGATAAGCTCATTTTTTAAGACGTAAACGAATGCATTAAAAAAGTTAAAGGCTTAGTCTGCTTGCCTTTAAATAATACCATTTTAGATATTTTAAAAGAAATATAAAATCTAGTTGATTAAGGAAGTTAGTAGTTATATTTTATAGACTACAGTAAAAAGAACAGGGACGTGTAATTTGACTGGTTGAGACGGTAATCCAAAAATGTCACATTGGGGAGCGGGGGGCGGTCATACTTAGTTCTCGTTAGTTAAATCTTTCTTTTTATTTCTTAATAAAGCAAATTAAAAAAAAGATGCTTAGTTCTCGTTAGTTAAATCTTTTTATTTCTTAATAAAGCAAATTAAAAAAAAACAAAAAACTAGCCATGACCTCCCCAATGCGTGACAGTTTTGCATGACTGTCTGTACCCCTTCAAACCAATCAAATTACGCGTCCCTGTGCTTTTATGTAGTCTATTTTTATTAAGATCTTTAAATAGCATACTTGACCGGACCGTGAGCGTACCGTGACTTGAACGCCTCGTATGCTTTGACCCTTAACGTTTCAGAACGAAAATGAGGAAAATAAACGTTTTCCGTATATCTTACAAAAAAATGTTGCGATGAGGAATATTCTCCATTTTCCCCGGAAATCAACTTATACTTGATGAAAGAAGATGGGAGAGTTATTGAAATTGAACAGCCATTTGTAGTTAAAACGGTAAGAATATCATTATATCACATAATACAGTGGCGGATTGTAACGGAGAACACCACCTTTTGCACCGTCCTCCCAAAAAATCATGAACGTTACACTATGTACGTTCATGATACAAAAAATCCGTGTTTTGTATTAAATTTTTGAAACATTTACTTTAATTCCAATAAGTACCTATCATTGGTACATAATTATTGTAGTTAATTTATGTGAGTTTATTTAATATACCAGTGTGTGTATGTACACACCGAAAAAACAAACATTCGTTCTTGTTCACCTTGTTTGTATGTGGTTTTTGTTTGATGTTTGCTTTTCTATCTACATAGCGCAAACAAATATTTGTTCACTCTTGTTCGACTAGTTCGGCGGCGTTTTATTTAAACTAAGCGAACATTTCGAACAACAAATATCCCGTCGAAACTAAAACTAATGGAATAAAATTTCTCTTTGATGTACCGACATCTATTCGAACATGTGTGAACCAAAGAGAATAGACAAGGATAGAGGATCAATCGCCGTTTCGAAAAGTGGCACAATTTGAAGAAAGGGTCTGCGGGAGTGCTGGGCATGCGCATACGCACTCCAATGTCAAAATCGGCGGTATATTCAAAAACATTGATTTATTGAGTAAATATACATAAAACATTAATAAAAAGTGTGAAATGTGGTTAATACTGAAATTTAATAATAATTTAATGACTAAATATTGGTAATTTAGTGCTAATGGTGTATTAAAATCTATTTAGAAGTCTATTTTTTCTTAGATTGGAATAGGTTAATGTGGAAAAATATATATAAATTTTAGGGAAATAAGAACTAAAAATGAAAATCTAAATAGAATTATTTCTTGAAAACTAAACTTTTATTGTGAAATTACATATTTAGCATAAAGAATGGTTGTAAAATGTAAAAGAAGTGTATAATTTTAAGTTAAGAAATATATGAAAATAGCACGCTTAAACTTACCAACCAAATAAATTATAGATTTATTTTGATCCTACTTTGTTGAAAGGTATTATAGTGTATAAGTTAATATTACTTATACTGAGAAAAGCGTGGTAGGATTTCAGTTTCCATAGGCCACTGTGCTTGGTCCATTTTATTCGATATCTACATACTTGTTTTTTTAGATATGAGGAAGCAGATAAGATGTAGGTTTTAATTAACAATGAAAATTTAAGTTTTCACAATATTGAATACAATATTATTTTGAAATAAAATACTTTTGTAAAGGAAGCTCAAAAATGCTCGGTATTGCAGAAAAAGAATCTTAATCCTAAACATCTTTTTTCCACAAATTTTCGATATTGACAAAAATAAGTGTACTTTCCTGTTATGAAAAATTCATAATTTTTAAGATATTTCATATACCTACCACCGAAAACAATTAATATGGTATGGTTGAATTTTTTGTAAAATTAATAATAGTTTGCCTTATGGTATGAACTTAAGTAGACACACTCTAATCTTGGTTTGTACCTCAACTGGGTCAGTTATTTAGTGTTAGGCCTTTTACATTTTTTCGCTTTAGTATAATTTTTATCACTATTAAATACCTTTTAAACTGGACATTTGTCTCGTCTTACAGTTCAAGGAATTTTTTAAATATGGAGTGACGCACACAGAAATCCTCTATTGGTTAATTGTGTTTTTACCTCCAGCAAGATATTCATTAAATATATTTTACGTATTTATATAAAATATTAATGTATATAATATTTTGTTAAAAAATAAATCTTACATTAAGTGTTAATTTGTTTTTATTTATAAAAAAACAACGTAAATAATTTCAAAAATAATTTATTTAAAAAACCAATAAATTTACACAAATGTTGTTTCAATAATTTATATTTATAACACAGGTCACACGTAAAATTAAACCGAATAAAACACAAAACAAATAAACAGCCACAACAATCACAAAACATCAGCCATATTGAATATATTGAAAGTCAAGAGTTTTGACATTTATAACAGCCAATAGCAAGCGAAAAAGAACCTCTCATGCGCATGACGAGTAATCCCGCTGTGTTAAGTTAACCATCAAACCGGTTAAAGTTCGCAAGATATTTGGCTGATAGTATTGATTCAGACACAAAAATGTTACGTAAAAAGTGCGTATTGAAACAAAAAAATTATAAATATATCCATACTTTTAACCAAGCACGTGCTTTTTAGCAACTGTAAGCAAGAATAAAATAAAACTTTGACGAGCTCTTTCGGTCGCTGAACACAATCACTAGTCGCAGGTGTGTGCCATTTTTTAATTGGTGGGGGTAAATCAACTGTTTCTCTCCCCTTCTCCATTCTCTTTGGTGTGAACAAGAACAAACAAATGTTTGTTTGCACCTTTCACCGTATACCTAAAGAAAAACGTTTGCTCGCTGATGTTTGTTTTTTTTTGGTGTGTACATACCTTTATATAGTGTATTACAATAATATTTTTTTAGGTATATGCCTATCCAAAAGAATATCCGACTATGCCAAAGATAGATGCTTACTTTGACATGGATTTGTTACTAAAAAAGTAGTATGTGTTGCACCTGACATAGATTCAATTATATTGTTGGCCTTGACAAAAGCTCTTGTTAATTTTGGTCATGTTTTAACTTTAAGGTAAAAACCCAACGACTTTACGAATACTCAATAATAGAGAATTATTGCAAGGCTGCCTTAGTAAGCTCGGGAATTATTAATACCGGCCTTATCTAAAAAGTGCTTGTACCCATAATTTAGAGTTATTGCAAGTCATGTTGACAGTACCATTAACCTAAAAAAGGGGAAACATTTTTTAGTAAATTTTCTTTTATTGTTTTGTGTTGTAGGGTTTTGTTCAACACAATTACAAAAGTACATTTGAAAAATCAAGGTTTAAGTATTTTCACTTCTAAAAACTTTCGAGTTTGTGTTCGACAGCCGTTTGGTTAGACGAGCACTTCCGAAGTTAAAATAAGACGAAAATAAGGCACGACCTAAAACCGACATAAATAAAGCCAGGTACTATACTTATTAAGGGAGTCCCTATCCTACCATGCATCTGCGCAAGCTCAGATGTCAAAATAGGGCCGGTATTATTAGTGCCTGGCCTTATTTCACTGTGCAATAATTCTCTAATAACATATTTATTTTCACCAACCCATCCTATGGTACACGTACTACGTAATAAAAGCAAATGAAATAGAGATAGAGAAGTGGGGTTAGCCATAGGGTACATATGCTATTAATGACGTCAAGGAATGCCGTCTTGAATACCGCGGTGACATCAAATAAAAGCGATATGTCTCAAGCATGTTTTGCTAAGCAAGTCGTTATTACTTTTTTAATACATATTGTAATAACCCATTAATTTCATAGTATTGTTACAGACTTTCAAAAATGTGTTTTAGGTTATAGAATTTTAGAGAGTTAGGATCATTTAATTTAGTTTGTTAACAGCGTACCTCATCTCCAGGAACATGACAATCGATTCACAGTCAGACTGCTTTTCATCGGGGATGTTTCTTAACACCTCTATGGCTTCTCCTCTTAGAGCAAGCACTAGCGTGCCTTTTCTGGTAAACTCCAATTATTGCCGTTCGCAGCAGCTTCAAATTGTCTAAGGTACGTAACCCACGGTACTTTTCCGTCAAAAGTTGGTGGTTTCATAACAGATGCTGGAGTACCACATCCTGGAACGACACCTGTACTGGCTATATTCTCCCCTCAGGTGTTCTCGAATCTCTACTATCTTCTCTTTTATCTCTTGCTTCATTTGTTCTTGTCCTTTTTTTATGTCCTTTTTGAATTTTCTCGATTTGTTGTCTCGTTTCTGCTTGACTGATTTTGATTTCCCGCTTCATTTCTTTTGATTTGTCTTCCTGTCTTCTTGACTTTTCTTCATTTCTTCTAAATTGGTCTTCATTTCATTTTTAATGTCTTCTTTCATGGCTTCTTGGCTTGTCTGCATTTCTTTCTTTAGGTCTTCTTTCAGGGATTCTTGACTTTTCTTCATGTCTACTTTAAGGGATTCTTGTTTTCCATCATTTGTTTAATTAGTGCACTTAACTCCTCCATAACTGCTTGCTGTCTTTGTCTTGTCTCAACTGGCATTCACTCTTCTTACCACTTCGGCTTCCTTGGGTAACCTAGTTCCGCTTCTGACACCAAATGTTCCGAATCACCTCGTATAAAAACACGGCCTTCGTTTTTATACCTTTATTAACAGTGGAAAGTAACTATGGTTACAACAACGACAAAATCTTCACTTGTCAATGTCTCGAAGTATCTCAGTACAAAAGTCGAATCTATACTAACTGATCGGAGGTTTCCCGTCGCCCTTTTATAGTATGGTGGAAGAGTAAAGAATGATCTAGAATCTTCGAGAACTATCGTGAAAATTCCATAGTACAGGATGGCATAAAAGTTCTTAATGGATAATTCGGGCGTTTTCGGAAACCTTCGAAAGTGATGAAAGAACTTGGAAAAATTAAGGTAAATTATTTAAATAAATTAACAAACTAAATTAAATGATCCTAACTCTCTAAAATTCTATAACCTAAACACATTTTTGAAAGTCTGTAACAGTATTTATCAAAATTTTTTAGGCTCGATTCTTGCAATCTCACGGCCGACCAAATAAAAATTTTGCAAGAAAATCTTAAAATTAAAAAAACCATAAAGGAATTAGCTTGAAAGAAAACCCAAACCAACAGCAGAATTTTTACTGCTTACTTAATTGTGGACTTGAAATTTTGAATTTGAAATGTTGTAAAATAAACAAAAAGGGTAAGGTTTCGTATTTTTGCGCCACACACATTTCGGTATTCTTGTGCAGGCACATCATCTGCGCGGGCCAAGCGGAGTGCCTATGGGACATACGACAGACCCGTGCAGTTTTTAAACTGTGCAGGCGATAGCTACAAATATCTGTTTTTTCTCTAATTTATTTAACTATAATATAATAAGCTACAATACAATAAAAAGTCTTAAGTACTATCCTTGCAGTTTATTAATTGATTAAAAGGTATTTACCTTTATTTTTGACAAAAGTAATTTACCACATTGTCTTTTAACTTAAAATTTAATAACTCCGTATTTTGTGATTGTGGCTTATCAGTCTTTTTACAATAAGCCCTTCAATTGTTAAAGCATTTTAGAAAGAAACGAACACCAGAACTGTCTTATTCTATTTTTCCTCTAATTCTCACAAAAAATAGTACAATACATTTTAATGACTGTCGATACGTATAGCAAATTAAAAATTTGTTGATTATTTTAATATATTAAATTTAAATATAATATTTTTAGGGCTGAAACAACTTGCAGATGAATTTCTGAAAATTTCCCCTGATTCGACATTAATTCATTTGGACCTTTCTAGCAACTCGGTATTTGACGAGGGTTGTAAATATATTGCAAAAATTTTAAGATGTGACAGGTAAAAATCGGACATATTTTAACATATTTATTTATATAGGGCCATTTTACATCATCGGGAACTATTACCATATGGAACTATAAATGTCTTCGGGACCATTGGGCAGGTGAACAATAGACACTCTCTTCGGTATTTGCAACTATTCTTCAGGGATATCTTTTAGGGATTTTACAAATAAAATACAGGAACTAACCTAAATGAGTAAGGGCATACCCCGCCCTCGAGGTAGCCCGTAACGGCTTAACCAGAATTTTAACTCTTTACTTCACTCAAAACTTCTAATAATTTTCTTTCTTTTTTAGTTCCCCTTTCTTTGGTCAATTTGTATATATATACAGGGTGTTCATTTAAAAGCTTTCCAGTCAAGTTATCTTCGAAACGAGACAGATTTAGAGAAAATCGCCGAAACACGTCAAGATATTTATTGAGGGGAACGTTTTTACAAAAATGGACGGCGCCCCTTTAACCCCTTAACCACCAGGGCGACCACCCAAAATTCTTAAATGAGAAGGCGGGTCTAGTGATACATCATTTTAAAGCTCTGACGAGTACTTTATAACCCTAGAATATGAAGTCAATATCTTCACCTATTACAAAATGGCGTTACTTTAAAAATTACCTAAATACCTGATTTGGATGGTCTATATTTCCGAAACTAATAAAGTTAGATGTACTTAATGTAGTATTTTCTTAAAGCTCATTTAAAGATCTTTTTAATGGTAAAATAATATACAGGGTTCTTAAATGAAAAATATGTACTCTTTCTTCTACCTTGTATATTACTACCAGTATCACCATTAAAAGACCTTTAAAGAGCTTTAAGAAAGCACCACATTAGGTACATCTAACTTTGTTAGTTTCCGGAAATATGGCCATCCAAATCAGTATTTAGGTAATTTAAAGTACCGCCATTTTGTAATAGGATGAAGATATTGACTTTATATTCTAGGGTAATAGTACTCGTCAGGAGCTTTAAATGATATCACTCGACCCGCCTTCTCATTAAGAATTTTGGAATTTGGTGGCAGTTAAGGTAGAGCGCCGTCAGTTTTAGTAAAACGTTCCCCTCAATAAATATGTGACGTGTTTCGGCGATTTTCCAAATCTGTCTCGTTTCGAAGATATACTTGAGTGGAAGAGTTTTTAAATGAACACCCTGTATCTAATCTTGACGTTGTTAGTTTTGACGTTTAAGCACTCTTGACCCTATACGTTTATTTTATGACCTAGAGATTATTTCCATTCATTGTTAATTTACCTTGCATGTCCAAAACCTTAAAATAATTTCATATTATGTTTTTGTTTTAAGATGCGTTTATTATAATAAAATAATTAAATCTATAATAAAATATTCTACATGCCACCCTATACTGGGTGTTCATAATGTCAACTTTAGGTTTTCTTCAACGCTCTGACGCTGTCCCAGCGTTACAGTTTTAGTGGTATTCTTTTCAAAGGGGCGTCAGCTCCGCTTCGAAGCAGTTCTATCACACGCAAGTGTATCAGAACTTTGTTGATCGCCTGACTAGAAGCCATTCAAAAGCCTTTATTATAGAAACATTCAGATAGAAGTAATCCATAGATGTTTCGAATGAGAATAGGTGTCAGTCCTGTTCACTGATAGTGTTTCGACGCGCTGCACACTATCTCGAGAACTGTTCGCCCACTAAGCGACTGCGAGGCTAAACTGATAGTAACAACAATATGGAAGAATATGGGATGTAAAGTCAACAGTCCTTGAAACCTATACAGAAAAGGACTATCAAAAGATAAAGTCTTATAAATGGGGAAACGCTAGCGAGGGCTACAATATCTGTCCCGCTACCCTTAAGACCACCCCTCAGAAGCGTGTCATATGAAAATTGGTTGTCACCATAAAATTGGCCACGTCTGGGGTAACAAAAATATGGACCTCTGCCAAGTGATACATGACTTCCGTTATTTGGTCATGCGGATATTACGGTAACACCTACAGTTTCTTCAGTAACTTTCTAAAGCGTTGTAGCTCCCTTACTATGCATATCCGGCCATATAAGTGTTTATAGGAACTTTTGGCCTTATTCTCATGCAGGATTACGCTTGAAAGGATGCCGCTTATTTTGAACACCTGTATACCACCCTATACTGCGTGTGCACAATGTCAACTTTAGGTTTTCTTTAACGCTCTGACGCTATCCCCGCGTTACGTTATTGGTATTCTTTTGAAAAATTATCAGTTTTACTTTTATCAGTTCTATCACATGCAAGTGATCATAATTATTTGATCACCTGACAGATGCCAAAATATTAAGAAACATTCAGATTGAAGTAATCCATAGATGTTTGAAAGAATGGTATCAGTTTGTTCACTGATAATTTCTCGAAAGAATACCACTATCTAGAATGTTCCTCATTAAGGGAGTGCGAAGGACTAAACTGATAATAATAATAACAATACTTTAGGACTGTAAAACATATTTAAAATGTCGATATGCTACACTAAAGTCTGTTTTTGCTACTAAGCTTGAGTTTGTTTTGATTTTGTAACATTTGACGGCCACGTCTGGGGTAACAAAAATATGGACATCTACCTAATTTATCTATGATTCATAAATTATTTGGTAGCGGATAACGGTCACCTACAGTATTTTCATTAATTTTGCGGTAATCTACTACAATCCGCCAATTTTGTTGCCTTCTCGCGCTCTTAATCTCGTTTGAAACAATTTAAACAGGAAAATTCAGAGTGATTATTGTAAGAGAATGCTTAATAAAATTAAGTAAATTCTTGGCAAATAGCAAAAATGCATTAAAGGAGAATTCAATCGAATCAAAAAATTTCCTCTTGATGCTTAATTTATCTATGATTCCATAAATTATTTGGTAGCGGATAACGGTCACTTACAGTATTTTTCATTAATTTTGCGGTAATCTACTACAATCCGCCAATTTTGTTGCCCTTTCGCTCATAATTCGTTTGAAACAATTTAAATAGGAAAATTCCTGAGTGATTATTGTAAGAGGAAGTGCTTAATAAAATTAAGTAAATTCTTGGCAAATAGCAAAATGCATTAAAGGAGAATTCAATCGAATCAAAAATTTCCCTTGATGCTTAATTTATCTATGATTCCATAAATTATTTGGTAGCGGATAACGGTCACTTACAGTATTTTTCATTAATTTTGCGGTAATCTACTACAATCCGCCAATTTTGTTGCCCTTTCGCTCATAATTCGTTTGAAACAATTTAAATGAGGAAAATTCCAGAGTGATTATTGTAAGAGAATGATTAATAAAATTAAGTAAATTTCTTGGCAAATAGCAAAATGCATTAAAGGAAAATTCAATCGAATCAAAAATTCTCTTGATGCTTGCATACTCTTTCCCTCGCATTGTATACTGTATGTACAGGGTGGCTCGAATTCGACGCTCATCATTGGGATTTCGGAAACCGTAAGAGATACAGGATCGGTTAAATGGAGGCAAAGTTGCGCAATTTGATGCTCAATAAAATGCCGTTTTGCGTTTTTAAAAATTCCGAGTACTTCCGAAGATATTCGAAAAAACCGGAATTTTCAATTTTGGTTTCTATTGTTTCCTGGCTATATTTGTTAAGATAACTTAAAATGAAAAACACGTTTTCATGGCCACTTTTTCTGCTCTATAATTCAGTGTGATTAAATATTGAATCTGACGTTTCGGCTTCTGGCGACCATCATCAACTTAATTTTTTTAAATACGGACCTGATATTTTTTCAATTTAAGTAAATCCTTTCATCACTCTTAAAACACTATATATCGCCACTTTGATATTTGCCGACGTTTCGTACAGAAAATTCCATCACCAGAATATTGCATATTTATTTAACCATAATACGGCCCTGAACTACATTTTTAGGTAAGAAGGTAAAAAAAGAATAAACTTATTACATATTCGTAATCTTTTTATTGCAACTCATTGATATCTAACAGCGGAAATTACTTTATTAACCGAAAATTTCATGAATATTAGACATAAGATACAAAAAAGGTAGACAACAAATCAGCTTACATAAACAATTTGTAATACTATCTTGATGCCCATATTAAAAATAAACATAATTTAATCACTATTATAAGTGTTCAAAGAGATAACCTTCCGCCTCGATGCATTTTCTTGCTTTGCTTTGTATTTTTAATACAGCTCGATTAATTGTTCTCGCAGGAATGGCAGCGACTTCCTTATCAAATTTTGTCGTAGTACTTAAAGGTCGTGAGGTGCATTTTTAAATAAACGGTTCTTAAGATATCCCCAAAGGAAATAATCTAGGGGACTCAAGATCTGGGCTCCTAGCGGGCCATCTTGCAAAACCATTTATTAGGAAATATATGGTAAAGGAATTGAGCTACTTCCCTTCCATTGTGGGCAGGAGCTCCGTCTTGCTGCCACCATATTTCTTGAAATACTGCCAAAGGTTGATTATCTAGGGCGTCTAAGACATCATTCCTAATCAAATTTAGATATCGTTCGAAAGTTAAGGTCCCTTCGTAAACGAAAGGTCCAATAATTTTGTTCCTCCACATACCAATCCATACATTAAATGAAGTTCTCCTTGAATTCGTACCTGCTGGTTAGTTTCTGTTAATAAAGTAATTTCCGCTGTTAGATATCAATGAGTTGCAATAAAACATTATGAATATGTAATAAGTTTATTCTTTTTTTTACCTTTTTACCTAAAAATGTAGTTCAGGGCCGTATTATGGTTAAATAAATATGCAATATTCTGGTGATGGAATTGTCTGTACGAAACGTCGGCAAATATCAAAGTGGCGATATATAGTGTTTTAAGAGTGATGAAAGGATTTAATTAAATTGAAAAAATATCAGGTCCGTATTTAAAAAAATTAAGTTGATGATGGTCGCCAGAAGCCGAAACGTCAGATTCAATATTTAATCACACTGAATTATAGAGCAGAAAAGTGGCCATGAAAACGTGTTTTTCATTTTGAGTTATCTTAACAAATATAGCCAGGAAACAATAGAAACCAAAATTGAAAATTCCGGTTTTTTTTCGAATATCTTCGGAAGTACTCGGAATTTTTTAAAACGCAAAACGGCATTTTATTGAGCATCAAATTGCGCAACTTTGCCTCCATTTAACCGATCCTGTATCTCTTACGGTTTCCGAAATCCCAATGATGAGCGTCGAATTCGAGCCACCCTGTCCATTTTTATTTCGGTTTTTTTGCCATGTGCATTTATTTTAGCTCAATCCAGTTGATATTTGGCACGCAAATACAAGCTTAGCAGATTCCTAAAATTTAACGATGAAAGCACTTTTCTTTGAATACCGCCTGAGGGCATCTTTACCTAGAACTCAGGGTTTATTATATCATCACTGGTGATTCTTTGACAGATATCGCAATATGCCAAGCTGGTGGCGCCATTTAGACAGAATCAAAAACTTAAGAAATGAGGTACTTTTAATTAAAGTCGATAGACCTCACCGTTTAGGCACACAGTACACATCAAAGTTTTCATCAACCTCCAATCAAATGACCTACACACATGACAGGGTGTCCAGTGGGCTTAACCGACAGACTTAACGGGCGAGTCTACACCATAAAAATAAGTAGAAACTTATCACTCACAACACATGTCCTAAGACGTCATAGTTTTCGAACTACGATGTTAGATAATTAACCTAAAAAGACCCTATTAATTTATTTTTGACACCCTCGTAGTTATGAGAACTAAGACGTTTAGGTCATAAGTATATACAAAGTTTTTTCAAATTTTTTGTTGTAGCATTGTTTCGTTGCTTGTCGGTTGAGTTACTGGACACCCTGTATGTATGTAGGTAATTTGATTGAAATTGATGAAAACTTTGATGTCTATTGGTGCCTAAACGGTGAGGTTTATCGACTTTAATAAAGAGTACCTTATTTTTTAAGTTTTTGATTGTCTATAAAATGACGCCCCAGCTTTATGATATCTGTCAAAATATAAAAGTTATGATGTAAATAAATTTTAAGTTTTAGGTAAAGTGCCCTCTGGCGGTATTTAAAAAAGTACTTTTGTCTTAAAATTTTAGAATCTGCAAAGCTCGATTTGTGTGCCAAATATCAAACTGGATTGGTTAAAAATAAATGCAATATGCGAAAACCAAAATAAAAATTGAACTTTGACGGTTTGTAACTCGAAAACGAATGACATTTGAAAAAAAGTTATATGAAGCTCTACCCTTATTTTGTCAAGTAGAATCACCTCTTAAGTTTCGTGATCGTAAAAAAATATAAATGTAACATCATAATGGTGGGAAAGAAAGGCATTGAGAGAAATAAGAACTGGGAGAACTGAAAATCCCATTTGGAAATCTTCCCGAAATGAATACGAGGCTTAAAAATTTAAACATGACTGAACAGAGTCATAATCAGTAGCGTGTATCCTAGAGGGAAAGAGCGGGGAAAATTATTATTAAATAAATGTATTTTAATATTAAGATAGCGATGACGGAGAGTTACGTCAAAGTAAATTTAAATGTACGTTATTGTAGGAAAAGATGAATTTCAAATTATTGTAAAAAACAACAACACGCCTGATGGAGACCACATCAAAGGTAAGTAAATTTTACAAAAAAAACAATAATCTTTATCCCAATGCTCTTCCAAGCTGACATTAGTAGATACAGCGTGGACTATGTTTTATTTAGGTTAACAAATATTTGTATATTTTTAGATATGTTAAGCATTGTAGATGAAAAAATTAAAAGACATCCTTTTTACTTCAGATTGTGTTTTACAGAGGCAATTTGCCAGCTCTCCCCTTTCCAGTCCTATTGCTTTCCAGGGCTTTGTAGGTGGAAACTCTGATAATCGAGCCCTGTGCTCCCAGAGATTCCAAAACTTTTATAAAATGTAGCTATTAAAATAAACAAATCGATGCAATGCATAAATTGTCAGCTGTCAATCCAAGATCTGCTACTGGTGTTGCGTATAACCTTCACCGTCAAATCCGACACTTCCCAGTGGCACGCCCATCCATTTCCCGCCATTTGGGAAATACCTCGTGTTCACTACCAAAACAGAAAAGCCATCAGCATGTATAGAATCTTCCGCTCTACAGCGCTTAGCTCCAGAAGAAAGATGCCTTCAATTTAGCGTGAGTTTCCTATCTTCCTCGGGGAACCAACACATCTTCAACATCCACCATGCGCGACACCGCGCGAGAGCCCAGCGAGAACTTCCTTCGGACATGTTAATCCCGACCGAGGACGAACGCCCCTTTTTTTAAATATCAGGAAGATTTTAAAGAAATAAAATTTTAGAATAATATGACAATTAATATAAAAATATAATATTTGATATTAACTAGTTTAAAACTTAATAATTAGCGTAAAAACCGTTTTTCCCAATAAAAATCAAAAGGGTGCAGGGTGGGGAGAAGGACAAAGCCGTGTCCTAGGTAGCTTCAGTTCTGTATTCACGCTCCAGGGCTTGAAGCTCTTGATCTGCTAAAAAAGTTAGTCACTGGAACGCATCCTAAGACAAGGAGGTGTTTTTAACTTTTCTTGGCTTTATAATAATAATCTCTTTTTAATATCTAATTCCATTTTAAACAAATAATTTCAGAAAATGCATCTTTAACACTTAAAAACACGTTTGAAGCACAAAAACCAAAAGAGGGGCTTGAGGGGCAAGGAGAAAGAAAAACGGAGTAGTTCAGGAGCATAACACTTTCCGTCAATGGAACGCCATAAAGTCGAACGAAATGCGTGTGAGCTACTCGAGAGTGCTCTATTTGCGTCACTGGAAAGCCACTCTAATGTTGCACAAAATAGCATTCGCGAATGGCCCTAATAACGCAAGCGCAGTATGCTATCTTAAAAGAAAAAGATGCATCATATAACGCCTTCGTCAAAACATGTTAATAATATCTTGCGCAGTATGACAATTTATAGAAAACAAGGTGCGTAGTCTAGCGCATCCATCAAAATATGTTAATTTATCCTACCGCATGAATAAAGTGGTCATTTAAAAACATCAACTACTACCTGGAGGCATGTTTAGGCGATTTGTTAGCTCGCATTTCATATGTAATATTTATCTCTTTTGTGTTAAACTTTTTCAAACTTAAGCTAACAAGATTTCTTTCTTTTTGCAACTGTCCATAGATAATCGCCTGACGAAAAACAGTCTCGATCTGATTCTTAAAACTCTACTGGAACAAACAAGTGTCTCCGGCTTCGATAAAGGCCTGAACCGGATCGTTTTGGAAGGCAACCCTGATGTTGACAAAACCGAAGACATCCGAAACGCGATAGAAGAGCTGCTGCTAAGCAAGACGATGCGCAGATCGACAATAGGCAGTGTGAGGAGTAAGGGGAGTCTTAAAAGGCGAAAATCTAGTGCAGCAGTATCTGTTACAAGTGGATCTAATAATAAAGACAACGTTTCGCAAGCAGGAGTGTAGTTTTAATAATAAATTTAAATATTTGTATTCATCTATTTAATAATATACTTTATGATATTATTTGGAAATTATTTTATTGTAAATTCTTTATTAATTTAACGATTTGCTACTACTCATACGGGTTGCAACAAACCCATTTGCTAAGTCATAACTCCTACAGTATTGGATATATCAAAATGAGACTTGGTATACATGTTCAACTAAATAAAAAGGTACACAGGCAATGCGCTAAAAGGAAAGTCTAACGCCTGTAGAACACAATCAGGTAGAGAGTAGACAAAGAATTCCGACATGTAAACAAGATGCCCCACCATTCCCGCTTTGTTGTTGTATTATTGGCCTATACCGGGTGGTGCGTCCCCGAGCGGAACATACCGTGTGATGCATCGCCGGGCGGGACATAGGAAATCCCATGTAATTTTTAATGAGGTTAATTATTGGCTCCCCTAATTATTTTAGAGAAAAATTCTGTTAAAGTTTATTGAAGAGCATGCAAATCTACGTCCATGGTAATAACTTTAGATTTTTCGGTTAACCCGTTTGCTAGTTGGATGCTAATATATTTTTAAAAATTGTTACATTATTATCGCCTCATATTTATGAACAACAATAAAAATACCAGTCAGCGTGACATAACGTTGTCATTTTAAAATTTAATGCTTTATTATTATCAAAAAATCGTAGAGCGAAAAGATTAACTATGAGTTATACTACTGAAGAAAAAGTATTGATGATTAAATGGTACTATCAAGGAAATAGTTACCAAAAGGTGTCTGACATGTTCGCTGCTCAGTATCCGAATAGACCGATACCCGGAAAATCAACAGTCGATAGGTGTTTCAAAAAAATGAGACCAAAGGTACAGTGATAAATAACTGCATATGTGAAGATAGGGAGTATCAAAGAGAAGAAAATGTAAGAGATGATAGAGACTTCGAAATTTTATTGGATGTGGAAGAAAATGAAGGGAAGGTGAGTACAAGGAAACCTCAGGATATTATAGGAAAAGATCAATCAACAGTGCTCCGAATTTTAAAAGGCACAACATTTCATACAAATATGAAAGACATCAACAGCTAAGGAATGGGGATGAAATACGACGGCAGGAATTTTGTTTTGACATAATGGAAAGGGCAAACATGGACAGGGAATTTTTAAAAATATTTGTTTTACTGATAAGTGTACATTTACGTCAATGAACCCTTTCATCAAAATTACCTATACTGGAGCAAAGAAAACCAACACAGATTTGTCGAAACGAGGACGCAGTATCCACAGAAAGTAAATGTTTGGGCGGGGATTTTCGGACAACATATTATTGGATCATTTCTTCTTAATCAAAATTTGAATGCAGAATTTGATTTGGAACTACTCGAAGAACTAATTTTACCCGCTTTAAATGATGTATCCAGGGAAAATCAGGAAATTTGGTACCAAATGGATGGCTGCCCGGCACATAATACCCTGGCTGTTCGGGAATATTTACACAATGCTTTTATTGGAAATGTTATTGGCCTACATTACACCATAAATTGCCAGGCCTCCTGATATTTCGCCAAATGATATACAAGGATCAAAATTACTCTAATCTAGATAAGTCAAAAAATGCTAGTTCTGCAGAATGCAATAAAATTTCAATTTACCAGTTGGCCAATGTAAGAAGACAATTTTATGAACGTCTGGGTTATTGTCTAGCAGTCAATATAGGAATATTTAAAAAAATCTTAAATCTTAAGTTTATTGTCAACATATTAATTATTGTAATAATATTAATTATTTATTGAAGCATGTAAATATTATAAATGTCATAAGTTCTTGAAATTTTTTACTCTAGTTTAGTTTAACTTAACTTAATTCGTTTGTATAAATACAACTTTAATCTTTTCACTGTACGATTTTTTAAAATAATAAAGCACTAAATTTCAAAATGACAACGTAATGTCACGCTAACTGGTATTTTTATTGTTGTTCATAAATATGAGGCGATAATAATGTAACAATTTTTAAAAATATATTAGCATCTAACTAGCAAACGGGTTAACCGAAAAATCTAAAGTTTTTACCATGGACGTAGATTTACATGCTCTTCAATAAACTTCAATAGAATTTGTCTCTAAAATTATTAGGGGACCCCATTAAAAATTACATTTCCTATGTCCCGCCCGGCGATGCATCACCCGGTATAGGAAATCCCATGTAAATTTTAAGGGGGTTAATTATTGGCTCCCTTGTACATTTTATAGAAAAAAGTAGGATAACTTTTGACAAGACCGATCTGACAAACCCTCGTGCCAAGTTTAAAAAAAAATAATATGCCAATCTTGAATTATTCAATTAAATATAAAAATTACAAAACTGTTTCCCGTATAATGCCACTTATTTATGGTTATTCTTTTGTTGATTGAATAGCACATCAAGGTTAGTTTATATTTATAAGGTTGCGACATATCCTCAACTTTTAGGTGGTTCGAGGTCGGGGACGCAAGGAAGGGCACTTCTCGGAGAAAAGTTGGCAAGACTGGGTAAAAATCAAAGCTGATGATCAATCCAGTGGCGTCTAGAATTTGCGCATTTCATTTTGCATTGTTTTGGAAGTGATATTTGTTGAAAGATGTAATTCCAAATGTTTTTTATTAAAAGTAAAAGAATTTACACCTTAATAACAATTAAAAACTGTTGTGTAAACGATTGTTCTACTAATACAATAAACTGTATATCTCCGGCACTGAACAACATGGCCGAAAAATGGGAGATGTGACGTCATAACAAGTCAAAGCAATATGGCCGAATGTCGTGACTCTATATCTTAAATACTGACTGTGACTGATGTATTGACACTTTTTTATCATGTCAGTGACAACATTTATTTTACAGGTGCCTGTTTGGTTTTACTTGAACCGAAAATTTGGTAATTTTGCAATTAAATTTAATTAATTAAAATTCGCTTATTAATTTTTTTTTTTTAACTTGGCCCGAGGGTTTGTCATACTGGTCTCTCTTAAAAAGTTATCTTACATTTGTGCTGTAAAATGTACAGCCAATAATTAACAATTAACCCCCTTAAAGTTTACATGGGATTTTCTATGTTCCGCTCGGTAACTCACCACCCTGTATACTTTTTTAGTTTAGCTGAACGTGTATAGGTCAATAGGAGTTTTTGCATTTTGTTTTGGTTTACCCAGAATGACTCCTATTTGTAATGGCACACCCTCTATATTTTAATATTTTTGGATTTCTGAGACGACATTTTTAAATTAAAATGTGGCATTTTAAGTAGCTAACCAGAACTAACCAGACCCATATAACATTTTTGCCGGCGTTGTACATTTAATTTACTGGCATTACCAACACTCTTTAATGGCAAGGCATTGGCAAAAGGTATCAAAAAGACGCGAAAGTGGGCAATTGGCCGTTATTAGGCCACGTGTTGCAGATCAAGTGATGGCATCCTTCATTAATAAGTTATTGACAAAAAATGCGTTTAAGATGATGGCATCCATCATTAATAAGTTATTGGCAAAAATATAACAAAAAGATACGAAAGTGGGCAAATGCAGATACTCCCAAGCAGCAAGCTGACGTCTTATTGACGAAAATTGTCGCATATACTTTTTTAAAAGCTAAAATGATGCGATATTTTATTTGAAAATTAAAATAGGGAAAAACTCCTTACTGCATGCAATTTCCTTGCAATCCAAAGTACCATCTCTCGGAACACTGTCCAACTTGGAGATGCAGATTTTTACACTAGCCGAAGATATTTCTTTCAAAGCTAAGTGAGATCACCCACCGCAAACCGCTCTCGAATTATTTTTGTCTAATGGGTACGGTTTAGACGATAAAAAGCGAAGATATTGCAGAAACGTAGTAGTTTATTGTCCATTACGCCATCTATCGGTATGTCAAAAATTATTAAATATATATAATATTTTTTATTAACGCGTCTTTAAAACTTTTAATAAAGTTTTAAACAAAATGTTTACAGCTCTAACAGTCTACTTGAATATCTTGCCTTCTCGACTAGCCATCACCAATTAATCACACAACACACACTTATTAGGTAATGAATACAATTAATTATGTCTATTAAAAACTCTTTTCTTTAAAAAAGAAACTAAAAAGCTAGAAAACCACGTAGAAAACAAATGCACAAAGCGGTCACCTTTGGTCGAAATTAACGTAGCTAATTTTACCATCATTTTATTTTATTCGCTCCAAAATACATAATAAACATTTTGTTTGACCTAATTTTTATTTGCATGATTTTTAACAATAAAATGTTATGATAAGGCCATTTCCTTTAAATGATGTAAAAAAACATAAAATAATGTTGTTTAGTTGCCATTATAAATAAAACGATCATAAAAATTGCTTTTATGTTAGTTAAATACCAATGTTAATAATATGGTTTAAAAAAGTATGAATATGCGTTGAAGGTTTGCCTTCAAAAATCCAATATTTATTTGCCTGCAACAAAAACGCGTGCTTTATTTAATCAGAATTGGTATGCCGCCATTTTTGTATGCTTGCCGGCAATTCGCCTGCATGTAAAATTTATTGGCAATTAAGTGTTTATTTAGGGTTGACTTTTTAATGCGTATAAGATGTTTGCATAATATTGCCACCAATTGCCAATGCTTTACCATCAATGCCAATATGAAAAATGTACATTGCCGGCAAATAGTGAAGAAATATCTTCGGCTAGTGTAAAAATCTGCATCTCCAAGTTGGACAGTGTTCCGAGAGATGGTACTTTGCAAGGAAATTGCATGCAGTAAGGAGTTTTTTCCTATTTTAATTTTCAAATAAAATATCGCATCATTTTAGCTTTTAAAAAAAGTATATGCCACAATTTTCGTCAATAAGACGTCAGCTTGCTGCTTGGGAGTATCCTGCATTTGCCCACTTTCGTGTCTTTTTGTTATCTTTTTGCCAATAACTTATTAATGATGGATGCCATCATCTTAAACGCATTTTTTGCCAATAACTTATTAATGACGGATGCCATCACTTTTTCTGCAACACGTGGCCTAATAATGGCCAATTGCCTTGCTTTCGCGTCTTTTTGATACCTTTTGCCAATGCCTTGCCATTAAAGAGTGTTGGCAATGCCAGTAAATTAAATGTACAACGCCGGCAAAAAATGTTATATGGGTTATCTCTATTAGGTATGTACATTCGGGCATATCAGTGTTAACTTAAGTTAAGTGCGAATAATTTTATTTATATTATTTGGAAAAAAGACTGAGCGTTTATTACAAAGAGAATAGACAAGGATGGAGGATCAATCGACGTTTCGAAAAGTGGCACAATTTGAAGAAAGGATCTGCGGGATGGCAGGGCATGCGCATACGCACTCCAAAATCGGCGGTATATTCAAAAACATTGATTTATTGAGTAAATATACATAAAACATTAATATAAAGTGTAAAATGTGGTTTATACTGAAATTTATTAATATTTTAATGACTAAATATTGGTAATTTAGTACTAATGGTGTATTAAAATCTATTTGGTAGAAGTCTATTTTTAACACGCTTTTATTAACTTGGGTTGTAACTATCTATCTGGCTGCCTATGTAACGGATTCTTTGAGCCTAATTTTAACCAACTTCCAGCTATTCGATTTCTTTGAAACTTTGCACACGTATTAAGGACCCATGACAATGCAATAATCTGCAAACAGTATCCCTTTATCTTTTTTTTAATCGCCAGGAAAAAAATTCCATTATATTATAAAAACAACACCTAGGATGCCATCTGTTGGAAAAATTTCAAACTTTGCTATTAAATGAAGAAGAAATTTTTTAGTGAGTTGCAATCTTTTGCAAATTTTAAAATTTGCTACCATTGTCATTTCATAGGGGGCTGGTTATTTTCTTTTTGCTGCTTAATTAAATAGTATGTTATTTAAATTTAAATTTTAATTTTAAATTTACTGTTATATTAAGAATTTTGTGCAATATAACGAACTAAAAAATGAAAAATAATTAATAGTTTAAAAAAACTAAAAAACACGCTTTTATATGCAACCGAACTAAAAATTAAAAAATAATTTTTCATTAAAAAAAAATATTTTCACTTCATAGTAAAAAGCGTGGGGTGCATTTTACTATTTTTTCATAACTTTTCCATCATAGATATTGGCAAATATAATAATTATAACATTTAATATATTAAGCACCCACGCTTTTTACTATGAAGTGAAAATATTTTTTAATGAAAAATTATTTTTAATTTTAGTTCGGTTGCATATAAAAGCGTGTTTTTTTAGTTTTTTAAACTATTAATTATTTTCTTAGATTGGAATAGGTTAATGTGGAAAAATGTATAGGTATAAATTTTAGGGAAATGAGAACTGAAAATAAAAATCTAAATAGAATTATTTCTTGAAAACTAAACTTTTATTGCGAGATTACTTATTTAGCATAAAAAATGGTACTAAATGTAAAAGAAGTGTACAATTTTAAGAAATATATGAAAATAGCATGCTCAAACTTACCAACCAAATAAATTTTAGATTTATGTTGATCCTATTTAGTTGAAAGGTATTATAGTATATAAGTTAATATTTCCTACTTATCTAAGAAAAGCGTAGTAGGATTTCAGTTTCCATAGGCCACTGTGCTTGGTCCATTTTATTCGATATCTACATACTTGTTTTTAGGTATGAGGAAGCAGATAAGATTGTAGGTTTTAATTAACAATGAAAATTTCAGTTTCTACATTACTGGATACTTATTTTGAAATAAAATACTTTTGTAATAGAAGCTCAAAAATGCTCGTTATTGAAGAAAAAAAAATCCTAATCCTAAACATCTTTTCTCCACCAATTTTTTAATATTGACAAAAATAAGTGTACTTTCCTCTTAATATAAATTTATATTTTTAAGATCTTTCATATACCTACCACTAAAAACAATTAATATCAAATGGTTAAATTTTTTCGTAAAATTAATAATAAGTTTGCCTTATTGTACGAACTTAAGTAGACACACTCTATATCTTGGTTTGTACCTTAACTGGGTCATTTATTAAGTTTTTTAAGTGTTTAGGCTTTAGGCCTTTTTAGTTTTTCGCTTTAGTATAATTTTTATCACTATTAATACTTTTTAAACTGATCATTTGTCTGTCTTTTACAGTTCAAACAAATTTTTTAAATAGAGAGTGACGCACACAGAAATCCTCTATTAGTTCATTGTGCTTTTACCTCCAGCAAGATATTCATTAACTATATTTTACGGATGTATATAAAATATTAATGTATATAATGTTTTGTTACATAAATAAATCCTATATAAAGTGTTAATTTGTTTTTATTCAAAAAAAAAAACAACGTAAATAATTTAGAAAATAATTTATTAAAAAACCCATAAATTTCCACAAATTTTGTTTTAATAATTTATATCTATAACACAGGTCACACGTAAAATAAAACCGAATAAAACACAAAACAAATATACAGCCACAACAATCACAAAACATCAGCCATATTGAACATGTGAAAGTCAAGAGTTTTGACATTTATAACAGCCAATAGCAAGCCGGAAAAACAACCTCCCATGCGCATGACGAGTAATCCCGCTGTGTTAGGTTAACCATCAAACCGGTGAAAGTTCGCAAGATATTTGGCTGATAGTATTGATTCAGACACAAAAATGTTACGCAAAAAGTGCGTACTGAAACAAAAAATTATAAATAAATCCATACTTTTAACCAAGCACGTCCTTTTTACCAACGTAAAGCAAGAATAAAATAAAACTTTGACGAGCTCTTTTGGTCGCTGAACACAATCACTAGTCGCAGGTGTGTGCCATTTCTTAATTGGTGGGGGTAAATCAACTGTTTCTCTCCCCTTCTCCATTCTCTTTGAATATGACAGTTAAGTTATGCGCGATCCGA
The DNA here is from genome assembly GCA_014170235.1 of Listronotus bonariensis. Classification (NCBI taxonomy): domain Eukaryota; kingdom Metazoa; phylum Arthropoda; class Insecta; order Coleoptera; family Curculionidae; genus Listronotus; species Listronotus bonariensis. Next base: position 46,392 of record JACEGR010003795.1, on the reverse strand, counting down.
TTTTTACCGTAGCTGGTGGTAATAACGTTACCGCATGGAGAGTGTGCTATTTAAAATAGCGAATAGAATTGCCATGCGCACAATATTTTTCTTTGTTTATTATTTAATGTTATATTATTTATTTCGACAAGTTCTACAAATATTTGGGTAATAAACCCACAGAGTAAAGTTAAACTACTAATCTTTGATAAAGCCTTGCTTTTTTTATTTTGGGATAAATTTCGCAGGTGAAACAGAAACAAAAAGGTTAAGATTCTCAGTCGACAATCACGACAATGATTTGGCTTTACTATGAGAGAATGTCTTAGTCAAAATTCATCTGGAAAAGTGGATAAATGTACAGTAAAATGTTTTTTGAAATAACGGGAAAAACTTTAGTATTCGCACATTAAAGGATCATTTGTTTATTATTTTGAAAATTCGCAGACAGGTGTAATTAACCGTTCGTAATACGGCGTCTTCCATATCTCTAAAAACAAACACTAAATACCGTATGCGGTATTTAAATACCGCCTTACGTAAATAACGAACGTAGGCCGTAACCAAAGTACCCATATCTCTCTATTATAAATAGCTTTGTTCGCGGGTTCGGTTCTGAACCGGTTCTGGGACTATTCGCGTGCGCAGTGAAAAAAGCAGCGTTCGCGGTTAGTAAAATCCTGAATTTTTAGTAACAGTTCTGTGTTCGCGGGTTACAATCGAATCAGTTCGTTACCGGTTCGTAACCTGATTAGCAGTCCTGGGATTTTTGTTGGAACTAAAAGTTCAGTTCGGAATTTCATGCGCATTGTCGACATGGTCAGCTGTTTTGTTTTTGTGGTACAGAAATAGACCGTTGTATTACAGTTTATTTGTTTCTGCCACTTTTTATGCGGGTTAATATACCTGTTGAATCTTTTTTTGGTAATTTTCTAGAAAATGGGAGCAACTCCGATTTTGACGAAATTTGGTATACGGGGGTTTGGGGCGCTGATCACGAATCTGAAAGAATTATTTGGCGGAAACGTTTCGTTCTCGAGATATCCATCATCAAAGTTCAAATTTGAACTAAGCTTATTTTCACTATATTCCCCCTTCTTTTTGCAAACAAATCTTGATTTAAAGGTAAAGTGTCACACAATATTTAATTTTCACCTTTTAAAACCCCGTTTTCTACGTTTTTACATTATTTTTGCATTAAACTGCATAGCTATACTTTGAAACATTTTAATCCCAGTTTGCCATGAAGCCCTATGTGTATGTATGGTTGCCGGATTATCAAAGAAAAGCCACGCAATTTAATTCAAAAATAATGTAAAAACGTAGAAAAACGGGGTTTTAAAAGGTGAAAATCAAATATTGTGTGACACTTTGGCTTTAAATCAAGAATTGTGTGCAAAAAGAAGGGGAATATAGTGAAAATAAGGTTAGTTCAAATATCAACTTTGAAGATGGATATCTTGAGAACGAAACGTTTCCGCCAAATAATTCTTTCAGATTCGTGATCAGCGCCCCAAAAACCCCCATATACCAAATTTCGTCAAAATCGGAGTTGCTCCCATTTTCTAGAAAATTACCTTTTTTATATTTTTGTGATTCTGAGCGTATATAAACAAAGTATTTTTAATTGTATTCCGCATGAATGTATGTATGCAATAAAATAAATAAAGATTTAAATAAAAAAATATAGACAATATTACAAGATTTTACCATTTCTTCTTGTTTGAATTTTATCTTTAGTTAAATACACATACTTATGTTAAAAACGAGAGGAGGCAGGGAATCCCTCGTTTTCCGCCGAAGACCTCAGAGTGGCTTTCGACAGTATAACAATTTACCTTTTTGTTTAAATTTATTTTTTTTTTTTGTGTAGTATCCCATTTAACCATGAAAAATCCTAACCAAAAGGCTAGGTTAGAATACATCCTCAGCTGTATAAAAAATCGTTCGCGGTAAATAAAAATTCCGAACTAATAAATAACTAGACATGCGCTTTAAAACATTTCTAAACCAGTTCGGTTCTGCTTCAGAATCAGTTCATTACTAGACCCGCGAACAAAGCTAATAAATCCATACTTTTAACCAAGCATGTGCTTTTTAACAACTGTAAGCAAGAATAAAATAAAACTTTGACGAGCTCTTTCGGTCGCTGAACACAATCACAAGTCGCAGGTGTGTGCCATTTTTTAATTGGTGGGTGTAAATCAACTATTTCTATCTCTATCTGTTTCTATCCCCTTGTCCATTCTCTTTGGTTTATTATTTTCATAAATTTGCAATATTATTTGTGAAATTTAAAGTTTTAAAAGGTAAATATGGCTATACTATTGACCCAAAAAGCAATGGACCATCAATTTTGTTCGATGTGTAAAAATATCTATCGTGTGGCCCAACCAAAATTCACTTTAATGGAGAACTAAAATGTGGAAGATGCAGTAAAGAAACGGATGAAAGGACTTTTCATTATACAACAAAATAGCCGAAAACCTAATTTTCCCTTGTATCAATCGTTTTGAAGGCTGCAATTATTTGCTGAGATACAATGAGACATCAGAACATGAGAAGACTTGTATCGGAGAAAAGTATAAGTGCCCTTTATGTGCTGAAGATAAGTATCCTCCCAATTCTTTGCTTTACTTACTAAACCATTACAAAGTAAGTCACAAGAAAAGTATTTTAACAAAACCTGAGTTTTATCTTCAATGCAATTCAGTGCTTGAGGACTTCTTTGTGTATTACAGCAATTCAAAAAATCTGTTCGTAGTTATTCTAGTGCAGTTTGATGGTACAAAACTTTGCGTCAATGCTTCCACAGTGGGAAACAGAATAGAAAAAGTTAAACATAGAATCAGAATATCCGTTGACGGTTTGGACATGTTGAAAACTAAATTTAGACCATGCTCTGCTTTTGGTTTCAATGTTGATATGTTTCATTTAGAGTATAAAGAACTTTTTAGAGATGGTAAACTATCAAGTAGTGTATTGTGTGCAATAGATTTCGATATCTCGCCAATATTTAACTATCAGATAATGTTAAGTAATGGTAATTCGGATTCCATAAAGCCAATGAGTAAAAGTACTAACAGTAATATTTTGATTGAAAACTACGGAACAGATCTTGGGCCTGGCTATGAAGATGCAAATTTAGAGAATAAATTGTTTAAAATACATATTCCTAAGAACTTTCCTTGTGGATTATACAATTATTTCGGTACATTTACAAAATTTATGGAATGGAATAATATTACAGTAGATATATTTTGTAATTTCTGTGAGAATTATTTTAAACCAACAATTGAGCAGCATGGTTGTTCCGGTCATTTTGTAGTATGTCAATCTTGCTTTGATAAAGGGGTAAAAAAATGTTGGACCTGTAAAGAACAATTTCCACAAAAAGAATTTCTCTTTCTCGATTCTGAAATTTATTATTATTGCAAATTTGACTGTTTAAAATTTTTCAATAAGAGAGAAATAGAATTTCATGAAAAAATTGCTATTTAAACAAGGAAAAATCGCTCACAGATTTGGAGTTAGGAAAACTTCATTTTGATGAGTATTTTATAGTAAGTTCTAAAGAAAGCAAAACTATTATTGAGCGAAGCAATGTAGTGCTCCTAAATAGAGAAAATATGGGTCAAAAAGGAAAAATATATCTTATCACAGATCATTTTAAGTGCATAGTGTTTTATGAAATTGACAAAGATGTTTATCGTTTTCAAGTTGCTCACAGATACAAACCAAAAATATATAATATTTTATTTAGTGTATTAATAGATGACGAAAATTTTCAACCTTACTACAACAGTTTTTCACTTCCAGTTTGCTTTCAAAAATTATGTTTTGCTGCAATACTTCGTAAAATTGTGGAATAAAACCTTTAAAAAATAAATAAAATTTACTTATCCTTTACACTATTACATTATTGTTTATTTTTATTGTAAATTAAAATGAGACAAATTACTTTGTTTTCATAACTGTATTTATAAACATTGTGACTGCAGTTTCGAAGGTTTGCCACATTTTCAAACTGAATATTCTAAACTACTTGTATACAGCGTGCCTTCGGAAGTTCTTAACAAATGGGAAACTTTTTATTATTAATTTTATGAAAAAAGTTATTCTTTATAAAAAGTGCTGCTTGATAAGAAACTACATTTTCACAAAAATATTTGAAAGTTGGATGTACAGGGTGGCTTAAGAATCACTTGTTTCCAAATTAAAATAAGGGTTATTTCCTAACTACTGTACCAAACTTTAAAGGGTAAATTCTTATGTCATTTTATGAAGAAAAGTTACTATAAATATGTGTCCGCAGTGCTTCGTTTCTGAGATATAGGGCATTAACTATTTTTTAAAAGTATGTTTTTTATTTAAATATCTTAAATACGAAGCCAGATACAAAAAATGTACTACACTAAAAAGTTGTATTTTTAGTTGTTTCAAAGAAAAAAAAATATAAAAACTGGATAAAAAGCCAGTGGCGTACAGTGGGTACAACAGCCAATTTTATTGAGAGAAAAATGTACCCCACTGGCTTTTTATGCAGTTTTTATAATTTTTTTCCTTTAAAGCAACTAAAAATACAACTTTTTAGTAAAGTACATTTTTTTGTATCTAGCTTCGTATTTAAGGAATTTAAAAACAGACCTTTAAAATATTTAACGCCCTGTATCTCTGAGAAGCGAAGCATCTCCGGACATATGTTAGCTTTTCTTCATAAGAGTGACATAAGAAATCACCCTTAAGTTTGAGGTACCGCAGTAGGAAATAACACTTTTTTAATTTGGAGGCAAGTGATTCTCAAGCCACCCTGTACATCCAACAACTTCAAAGAGGTTTTTGGTGGAAATGTATTTTCTCACTTCCAAGCAGGACTTTATAAAAAGAATAACTTTTTTCTGTAAAATTAATAAATAAAATCCCATTTGTTAAGCACTTCCTGAAGACACGGTGCATATACGCTTGGGGTGATTCAAAAATCGATCATGAAACTTAAGGGGGTGATTCTACTTGACAAAATAAGGGTAGAGCTTCATATAATTTTTTTCAAAATGTCATTCTTTTTTCGAGTTACAACCCGTCAAAGTTCAAATTTTATTTTGTTTTTTTCGCTATATTTCATTTATTTTTTAACCAATCCAGTTGATATTTGGCACACAAATCGAGCTATGCAGATTCTAAAATTTTACAACAAAAGCAATTTTTTAAAATACCGCCAGAGCGCACTTTACCTAAAATTTAAAATTTATTTTACATCATAAGTTTTTTTATTTTGGCAGATATTGCAAAGCTGGAGGCGCCATTTTATAGACAATTAAAAACTTAAAAATAAGGTACTCTTTATTAAAGTTGATAAACCTCACCGTTTAGGCACCAATAGTCAAATCAAAGTTTTCATCAATATCAATCAAATTATCTACATACATACAGGGGTGTCCAGTAACTCAACCGACAAACTTTACGGGGCGATTCTACAACAGAAAATAAGAAAAAAAACTTCATATAAACATATGTCCTAAACGTCTTAGTTTTTGAACTACGTTGTGTTAAATATTAAAAAAAACTTTTTTTTTAAGTATTATATTCCAAGTTCCAAAGAAAGCAAAACTTTTATTGAGCGAAGCAATGTACAATAATTTTTCAATTACAGTTTCTTTTAAAACTTATTGTTTTGCAGTAATACTTTACAACGGAGTTTTTGTTGCTCAGAAGAAGATTGTTAGAGTTGTTTTCCGTATGAAGTTTAATGAATCATGCCGGGGTAAGTTTAAGTTGCTGAATATGATGACTGTTCCATCTTTGTTCATTTATGTTTGTTGTGTCTTCGTAAGGAGTAATCCTCATATGTTTGTCACCAATGGGGATGTCTCTCAGAACATGATAACGAGGGGTAGGGATAATTTGGCTATGCCACTTCATCACACGTCTTTATTTCATAAAGGGCCTCTAGTGAGCTGTATTAAGGTTTACAATAGAATACCTTTAAATATAAAGAGGGCACCAAGTTTAAATGCCTTCAAAAGTAGTTTAAAAAATATTTAATTCAAAAGGAATTTTATTCATTAGAAGAATATTTTAGTGATTTTCATTAGTTTTCCTGGCCTAACTCTAATTGTGGATATATTGTACTTTTAATTTAAACTACATTTTATTTATTTTAGCTGTATAATTATTTCTTAAGTGTGTTTATTTGTTTATTTCTTTTATTGTTTTTTTTAAATCCAAATTTAAATTTATTTATTTTAACTTTTTAAGTGTTTTTGTTTGTTTGTTTCTTTAAAGTTGTTATTTTTTTAACCCATATTGTGCTTTATTTATTTTAACTGGATAATTATTGTTAGTGTTTACGTTTGTTTTTAAAAAAGTTGCTTCTTTTTATTGTATATTACTTTTTATTTTTATTAATTTTATGCTTTATAAAGTATGATTTTTAAAATTTTTAATTTAGGTGTATTAAGGCTTGTTTGTCAAATTATTTTTATTCTTTATAACTTATGACGTTGTCAATGTTCAGAATTGAATGTATTTATGACAATAAAGGAATTATTATTATTATTATTATTATAAAACTGTTAAGGTATAAAATATTTAAAAATATATTCCTTTACACTATTACATTATTGTTTCTTTTTATTACTGGTGTTTTTATACGGTTATAAACTTTTAATTTAAAATTTAATATCAGTTTTTATTTCATATAAAGGGTGATCAAACTTAAGTCGGCATTATTGCTAAATTCGTTATTATTGGAGATACAAAATCGGTTAAATTAGTGAAGTTGTAGTATTTTTCCCCTGATTAACGTGCTGCCAACAGAAAAACAATTGAACATCGGGTTTTCGATTTATCGCAATAAATATATATTTTTTTATATCTGTATATTATATCACTATTCGAAAGATTTATCAAGAAGCTTTAAAAAAAATCCACATGTGATATATCCCTTCTTTAATAGTTTCGGAAATACGGAAATCCTCAAGAATTTGATAGTAAACCGGCATATTTTAAATAAACACCCTGTATTGTATTACCATTAAATAGATATTTCAAAGATCTTTAAGAAAATACCACATTTGATATGTCTATCTCCTTCAGTTTTGGAAATATGGGCATCCATGTTCTACGACACTAAACTTAGTACTTATAGCTTAGAGCCGTAATAATGGAAGTTTAACATAATTTTAAGAGACAGACATATCAAAGGTATTTTTTCTTAAAGTTCTTTTAAAATGTTTACTTAAAGGTGAAGCAATCACTAGCGTACCGGGGGTGAAGCGGGGGGTTAGGTGGGGGCGCCTTTCTACAATTTTTAAGAATGTTTACGAATTATTTTTATATATATAAATGACCTTCCCAATGGAGAGGCTGCTGCAAAATTCACACTTTTTGCTGACGATACCACGGTTGCTTGTGCCGCTGACACCTGTGTGGATTCGCTGAGTGGTTCCATGGTGGCTCAAGAGAGGGCTGAGAGCTGGTTCTGTTCTAATAGACTGCTTCTGAATTCAGACAAGACAAGCCGGGTAATGTTTTCTATGCGGGACCTATCTGGCGTGGAGAGTGCCTCAGAGGTGCGCTTTCTAAGGGTCATTCTTGATCCAAAGTTACAGTGGGGCAAACATATTAATGCTCTTGCAGGGAAACTCGGATGAAATCTTTATGTGCTCCGAAACCTCTACCAGTGTGTCTCAGCTGATGTATTGCGAACAGCATACTTTGCCATTTTTCAAGCAAATATCTCATATGCAATTCTTGCATGGGGGCACTCAGCTGGGACATCCAGGGTGTTTGATCTGCAAAGGAAAGCAATAAGGATAATGACTGGATTGGGTTATAGAGAGGATTGCAGGTAAAAGTATATAGAACTCGGCTTGTTGACTGTGTCTTGTTTGTTTGTGCTTGAGTGCCTAATATATGTTAAGGAGAACGAGGGCCAGTTTCGTGCTCACGGGGACATTCACGAATACAACACTAGGTTACGGCATGATTTAGTGCCAGCATATTGGCGTTTGGGAAGATGTCAGGATGGTCCGTGCTACTGGGCCGTGAAATTTTATAACGCTTTGACTGGTCGGGTAAGAGCTCTGCCATTTGGGGGTTTTAAACAGTCCATCAACGGGTATTTATTAGAAAATGCCTTCTATTTATTTGATGAATATTTTAATTTAAATTTTAATATGTAATGACTTATCTGTCCTAATGTTTTAATGTTTCATTTTTTATAGATTTTATTGTTTTATAGTTTTTAAAGTAGTTTTAGGCGTTATAGAGAACAATGTTTGTAATGTTTAATCTTTAGTTATATTAATCTATGTATATTGATTGACTTATTTTGACGTATGTAAACACACTTGTATTAACATGAATAAATTATTGAGTATTGAGTATTGAGTATTATCCAGAAAAATAAAACAAAAAAGTTTTTAAATAAAATATTTATTGGTAATCCTAACAAATTCTTTTTATTTTTCTTGAGTTTTTTATGTTTATTATTTGTTTCTTTTTTATGCTCAAAAGATAATAGATGAAAAAGTATAAAACTTTTACACACAACATTTTTTTCTATCATTCTTGATTATGGTTAAAAGTGGGTGGCAAAATATAAATGAAAACTCTTTACTTATGCAATAAAAAGCATACAAGGAAGTTCAAGCTCATTCGCCTGTTAGGCCTAATTTGCTCACAATGACAACACTGTTATAATTTGAAAGATTAACCCAGAGTCAATATACAGGGTGATTCAAAAACATATGCCATCGCTTAAGGGAAGATTCCTTAGCCAAAAATAAGACAAAAATGTCATATGAACATGGGTCCGCAAATGCTTTGTTTCCAAGATATAGGGCGTTTAATTTTTTACAATTTTTCTTTTTTTTTTTTTTTTTTGGAATATTTTTAAAACTACGCCAGCGATTTGCCTTAAATTTGGGACATAAGGTACATTTATTAGTAGGCATATTTTGACTATAAGGAATTTGCTATATTTTTACCAGGGGCGTACTTGTGGGGTAGACACAATATTTTTTTAATTAAAACATGTATGCCACTGATTTTAATAAATTTTGATAGCGCAATTAAATACTTTACTAAATGCTTAACAAAACTTGTCTCTTAGCATTTTTTCGAATTTTGTTTGGTTTTCGGGATATTTGCGATTTTAATACGGGCTTCAACTACTGACCGCCACCTACGTTAAGCTATAAAACATCAAAGAAGGCTTTGAAATAAAAAAAACAATTGCTTTAAATTTGACCAACTGGCTATTGTATTACCACTATTGTTTTTATTATAATTTTTTTCTAACTCATTATAAATGCCTTTTATTAATTATAGTTCGTCAGAGTAAACAGATATGTTGTTAATTTATGGTGAAACCAGACAAAATTCAAGAGAAGCTGTCAGACTTGATCCTGAATGATACCCGCTACGAAAAGCCCCTAGTAAAATCATTTTTGAGTACATCTTAAGGCGTTTAAGAGAAACTGGCTCTCTTAAACCTGTAAAAGCAAATTCCGGGCCTTCAAGATTTTGTCGTACAGTTCAAGCTAAGGACGCAGTACTAAATTCGGTAGAACGTGATCCTAATATCAGTACCCGAATAATTTCTAATGAACTAGGAAACATTTCTCAAGCTTCGGTAGTGCGAGTTTTGCAAGAACAACAACTAAAACCATATCATTTTACAAGGGTACAAGAATTTTTACCCAGGGATTATGGCCCTAGACAAGTATTTTGCCAATGGTTTCTCAATCAGCTGCAAAATGACCGCGTTTTTCTAAATATGTACTTTTTACTGACGAGGCATCTTTCACACGAAGAGGCATTATAAACTTTCATAATAATCATACATGGGCGGAAGAAAACCCACACGCTTGGCAGACAACAAATTTCCAACATCAATTTTCTTTTAATATTTGGGCTGGAATTGTTGGAAATGAAATTATCGGATCTGTAGTTCTACCGAATAAATTAAATGGAGCATCTTACCTCAATTTCTTAATAAACGAATTGCCCGATATTTTGCCACTTTATCTAAAAACAATAACAGATTATGGTTCCAACATGACGGAGAACCACACATTTTGCGGCTGAAGTAAGAAGATTTTTAAATGAAGCGTATGGTCCTCGCTGGATTGGTCGTGGAGGACCAGTCGCATGGCCACCTAGATCACCAGACATCAATCCCTTAGATTTTTATCTCTGGGGACATGTTAAAGAAATTGTTTACAAAAGAGTCGTGAATACGAGGCAGAAATTGTTACAAAGGATAGAGGGGGTATTTAAAAAAACAAGACAAAATCGTACTACTTGCGCAAAAGTACGCAAATCTTTAGGACGAAGACTAAGAGCATGCAACGAAGCTGAAGGAGGACATTTTCAGCATCTCATTTAGCCACTTTTTAAGTTAAATTGCAGGTTAGTTTTTTCTTTTTTAAATTAAAGCATTCTTTGATGATTTTTATAACTTAACGTAGATGAAAGTCAGTAGCTGCAACCCGTATTAAAATCGCAAATATCCCGAAAACCAAACGAAATTTGAAAAATGCTAAGAGACAAGTTTTGTTACGCATTTAGTAAAGTATTTAATTGCGCTATCAAAATTTATTAAAATCAGTGGCGTACATGTTTTAATTAAAAATATTATGTGTCTACCCCACAAGTACGCCCCTGGTAAAAATATAGCAAATTTCTTATAGTCAAAATATGCCTACTAATAAATGTACCTTATATCCCAAATTTAAGACCAATCGCTGGCGTAGTTTTAAAAATATTCAAAAAAGAAAGAAAAATTATAAAAATTAAACGCCCTGTTCCTTGGAAACCAAGTATTCGCGGACCCATGTTCATATGACATTTTTATCTTATTTTTGGCTAAGGAATCTCCCCTTAAGCGATTGCATATGTTTTTTGAATCACCCTGTATAAAGAGGGTTATGACATTACCGTCATATCACCTGGAACCTAAAAACAAACCTATTGAAAAATTCCCTTTTTTGACATAACACTGACATAATAATAAAAATGCGAATACCTGCAGTTTAAACTAAATATAACAAAACAAAAACTATTTTTTATTACCGAAAAAACTTATAAACATACAGATACTCTGCAGGAATCCTTCTCTATCACTATCTCGCTTTTAAATCCAAACTTTCCCAAATACTCCTCAATCTCCTCGATCTTATTCTCTTTTAACAGCAGCATATAACACACTCCATCCTTATTCAGGACATTCGGTAAGGTCCTTAAAAAATTATCTATGATCTCCCTCCCGTTACGTCCACCCGCGTAAGCCCTATTCAATCCACTCCCAGCAATTTCTTTCTTCGGCGTCACCACATAAGGCGGATTAAATAGGATTATGTCAAATGAACATCTCAAAAACGTTGTTAGGTTCATACCCATGCTTTCAACGTTAACGTTGTTCATTAACGACGTATGTTTGGTAGCTTTGCACGCCCGCATGTTGATATCCGTGCAAAAATAGGCACAAGTGTTTTTTAAAATGGTGGCTAACGCTGTGACGAGAACTCCGCTTCCGCATCCGATCTCACACGCGAAAACCGGGTGTCGATCAACGATGAACTCTCTGTCTTTTTCCAACGCATCTAGAAAGAGATGGGTGTCTTCGCAGGGTTCGTAAACGTCGGGGAAGTCGTTCAGGTTGTAGCGGGGTGTCAGAAGAGTCATAGTGTGTTGGAATGTCTGAAATGAAAATAAAAGTTGTAGTGATGATCGCAAAAATTTGAACACACACACACACACAGAGGTGATACAGGGTGTCCAAGAATATGAGAGCAATCTCTTGGATTCATATACAAGGTGAGTCATCGATAGAGCAAAGTAGATTTATACGAAAACGGTAAAAAATTTTAACAGGATTTTTTTTTAGTGATATGTAACACAAAGAATTGCATATTTCTAAAATATTTTGGTGTGTACAGGGTGCCCCAAAAAATTATAGCGAACAAAAATTGATTTTTTAAACGGAACGCCCTATATTTTATTACATATTTTGAGTCTACATAAAATTCTTAGCATCTTGGCTATTCATATTCCTATACCTTCAGTTAATAGTTTGGGAGTTATAAACAATTGAAAAATCGGAATTTTTTATCTTTGACCATTTACTGAGCAAAAACAGTTCAAGATGCAGCAAAATGGCTTTCACTTTCCTATCTTAACTTTTTAAGGGCCACCCAATGGTAATAAAAAATGAAGGTCAATTGAAGGTTGAAAAAGGTGAATTTTTAACCTTCACTTAAGCTTCACTTTTGCTACCATTAGAAAGCCCTTAAAAATTAAGATAGGAAAGTGAAAGCCATTTTGCTGCATCTTTTTTACTTTCACAAGGTATACCTTTTAATGTAAAATATGTCAATTTCTACCTAAGTTACATACAGAGGGACTTAATAATAATAATAATAAGAAGCTTTATTGTCATGAAAAATATTTAGATATCTTTGTAGACAAAGCAAAACAATAAATTATATATACATATACAACATAGACAGATACACACACAAATATATAATAGTAAAAGAGAAATACCTTTTATGGAAATGTATCCTCGAAAAATTCATTTAAATTGTAATACGCTCTTTTAAGTAAAGTATTTTGAACATATTTTTTAAATATGTTTTAAATATTTTTATAGAATTTGGTAAATGATTAAATATCTTTTTGATTCATAAATTATAGATTTTTTAATCATATTTGAATGTGGTATAAGTAGATCAATGCAATCAAGTTATTTTGTTGCAAGTAACCTTAGGTGTCGTCTACAGTTTACAATAAAATCGGTAGCAGATTCTTATTTATCACCTCCCAAAACCTCCTATGGCCGAATATTGTGAGAATTCACCTAATATTAACAAAATTATTTATAAAAACTTATTCAAATTCAAAATATTCTTTTTGTCTCAAGAAAATAAATAGTTCTTGTTGACAAAGAGAAAAAAAACAATAATTAAAATATTTACAAGTTAAAGAAACAAAAACACATAATTCATAAACTTTTAAGAATCACACAAAAAAAATATTATAAATACATACAAACAAATATATATACAAAAAATACACAAACATTTTAAAATTCAAAACTGTCAGAAAAATATTCACTTACATCATAATAAATCTTGCCCAACAGTAGGTTTTTAAGTTGATTCCTAAATTTTTTATAATTTGATAGAGATTTAATGTACAAAGGTAAGTGATTGAACATTTTTTGGAATTGTACAGAAGAGAATTGCGCATCAATGTACTAGAGGGTATTGGTAACACCAGATTATGACAGTTTCTAGTGTTATATGGCGTCTCCTCTCTTCTATATTCTTCCTGTCTTTTAAAAACTAAACAAACAAACTCCTGAATATACAAACATGTTAAAGTTAATATTTTATGTCTGCTAAAAAGGGGCTTGCATGACTCTCTAGGACTCGCATTGCACCTGTATCTAACAGCCCTCTTTTGAATTAAAAATATTGAAGTAAAGATAGTTTTAAAGCAACTACCCCAAAATGGCAAACCATACCTTAAATGGGACTCCACACTAACCAGAACTAACCCCTGGTTAGATTTCCTGCCAAATTCTCAATATGACTCTCAAATTTTAGATTATTATCCAAGGTAATACCCAAAAACTTTGTGCTAGTTTTACTCTCTATCAGCTGATCACCCAAATAAACTCAAATCACTCAAAGTGCAGTTAAAGTGTAAAACGTTTGTTTTAGATATATTAAATGAGAGAAAGTTCCAGTCGCACCACTCCTTAATGATCTTAATATCATTGGAAATCGATTTTTGCAGTCTCTCTGTGTCTGTGTCATGCCAAAATATAGATGTAACTAGAACTAGCGTTTTTGCGAGTTAATCTTTTATTGACATTTATTTTTCTAACGATAATTTCAAATATTTACCTGCAGGTATTCTTCTACCCAATTTCTTACAAGAAATTTTTTTCTATCTACTGTTTTAGGTTCTGAGGATCATCAACGGTATTATTTAACAGCACCTTTCTTTTGACTGTCTCTTTTTCAATTGAAATGTGGACTCTGTTTAATCTTTCTTGAGCATTCTACAAAAAATTTACTAATATATAGAAACTAACCACTATATGAACATGCTAAAACTAACGAAAAAATAGCCATCTGATTATAAAATAAATAGTAGTTTAAAAAAACTAAAAAACACGCTTTTATATGCAACCGAACTAAAAATTAGAAAATAATTTTTCATTACAAAGAGTTTGTCACTTCAGAGTAAAAGCGTGGGGTGCATTTTACTATTTTTTCATAACTTTTCCCTCATAGATATTTGCAAATAGAATAATTATAACATTTAATATATTAAGCACCCCACGCTTTTATTCTGAAGTGACAAACTCTTTGTAATGAAAAATTATTTTCTAATTTTTAGTTCGGTTGCATATAAAAGCGTGTTTTTTAGTTTTTTTAAACTATTATTTATTTTTCATTTTTTAGTTCGATATATCAATTAGTTTTTTGAATTCCTTCTTTATCGGCTATAAACAGCAATTACCATGTATTAGACTCATTGTTACTCCCGCCGTATGTATAAGGAATGAGCGAGTTGAGCATGCGACTACTCCGAACAAGTTTGTGCGGAACAAAGTCTGTCGGCCTTGCGCTGTGTCGAGTGCCTCGATTGACGAGTAAGACTGAAACTGCACGCATGCGCAGATCACTCGCCTAGCTCTAGCTCGCTTACTCTTTCACAGAGGATCTGTAAAGGAATTTATTTATCCTGGCGGTCCTAATCAGGATAACGGGATACTGTTTTTAAATTATTGCACTGTCATCGGTCCTTGATACGTGTGCAAAGTTTCAAAGAAATTGAATCGCTGGAAGTTGGTAAAAATTAGGCTCAAAGATTTCGTTACATAGATAGATAGATAGATAGATACAACCCAAGCTAATAAAAGCGTGTTAATAATGTTAAATACAGGGTGCGTTTTTTAACTTACAATGGCAATATATCAACTGGGTTATTATTTGCACATGATTTTAAGTTATTTAAAATTGTAACATGTGCAGCAGATAGTATAGAGCTGCAAAACGATTTAAACAGCGTGGTAGAATGGTTTAGGGAAAACAAAATGTCTTTAAATGTCACAAAGTGTTCAGTTTTTCTTCCACAACCAATCCCATTCATAGTTATGCTGACGATAGTACCCTTCAATCCACTTTTCAGGTTCCCACACCAATCTCTCAACCCGACTTGGAAAGCAAACGCAGAGCGATGCAGATATCTCTTTCACAGGATCTCAATTTGATATTAGATTGGGGCGCCAAAATCTCGTTCAATTTAATGCATCCAAAACACAATGGTGTTCCTTTGTCGCGAAAAAAATCATCAAACACTCATCCTTTGCTTATGAGGGGCCAGGTTTTGCAGAGCGGGGAGACATTTAACCTTGTGGGCATCACATTTGAGAATAACCTTAACTGGCATAAACACATTGTATCTATAGCCACCGCGGCTTCAAAAAGCTTGGATTTCTTTTCCGAGCCAAAAAGTACTTTTCTCCTTCCAATTTATACACTTTGTATGTGTCCCAAATTCGACCCTCTCTGGAATATTGTTCTCATGTCCGGGAATGGCATCCCCTACAACCCTCAGCATTCTTGATGCCATTCAAAGAAGGGCTGTTCGTCTTATTAATGATCCTTTACTTACTCAAAAGACTTCCTTCTCTTGCTCATCGTCGAGCTGTGGGAGATCTATCGCTCTTTCTATAGATACTTTTACGGCTTCTGCTCCGACGAATTGTCCAGTATAGTCCCTCCTCTTGCAGTTCCCAACAGAGAAACTCGTGGTGCCGCGCGTATGCATCCCCATACAGTTCAATTGGACAGGCCCCGAACTTTCCGTTTTGTTCGTTATTTTATCCATAGAGTTTCTAGATTGTGGAACCTGCTGCCAGCGGAGGTCTTTCCCTTCCCCCAAATCTTCAAGTTTTTAAGTCCCGTGTCAACAAACTCCCTCTTACCTCGCTTAAGACACCCACGGTGCGTTAGTATTTAGGCTTTCAGCCTTCGTGGATTGTCCAAAGATAAAAAAAAAAGGTATATCCTTTACAAGAAAAATAACTATATTGTAAAATTAAATTGTAAATAATGTAAACATTGATCACAAACATACAGGACCTTGGTGTTCTTTTTCGATCAAATTTTAAATTTAATAGCCATTATGTCTCTGTTACGAACAAGGCTTATAAGTCTTTGGGTTTTGTTATAAGAAACAGTAAAGATTGGGATATAGTTATGGTTTCCATAGAGGGCAATGTTAGATAGTTTTAAATTTGATACTCTAGTCCAAAGAAGAAACAAACAAGCTGTGATTTTTATATATAATGTGATTCATAATTTTAAGTATAAAAATTGTAATATTGTAGATTTTATACATTTTAAGGTGCCAAAGATAAATTTAAGAATTCTGAATAATGATGTATTTAGTATATATAGTCACAGTAGTATATCACCTGTTAATAACATGTTAATCCAGTGTAACAATTTAGCTTGGGAACATAGCTTTGATATATTTCACATAAAAATCAAACAGTTGCAAGGAATGTTGTAACTTGTCTAGTTAGTGTGTCTTGTGTTGCATAGTTGTAAGTGTTATTTAGTTAGTAGACAATTTTTCTATTTTCTGTGATTACCTATTTCTGTAAAACTGGGTGTTTGTAAGAGTATCAATAAATAAATAAATAAATATTTTTAAACCAAATATTAAAAAAATAAAAAAAAATACCATTTCTATAAAACCCGGGGAATATAAATGATGTGTTTTCGAAACACCTCTATCAATCCCTTAAGCTGCACCCACAGTCACTTAAACATTTTAAATGGTAACACCCCTTATGTGGGCACCTCTTTGAAAATCTTATAAAAAATGCTTTTCGTTGGTCATAAAAAGTTGGTGTAAAATCAAATACTACCCTTAAATTTTAGTAAAATCATACCTTATAATATTAAAAATACCAGAAAATGTCCAATTAAATTAACATAAAATTAAATAATAAATTGACATAATACTCCCTGTTGAGTTGACCCCCTCAATAAAAATTCTGGTTAGTTCTGTTTCTAAATTTTGTCGGGAAAAAGTAATAACAACTGGTCTCTGTTGTTAAGCGCTTTTGTAACCGAAGTGGCCAGAACTTTTTACGGGGATGGATTAGCTTCACAGAAAGTATTATTTTTAATTTATTATTAATTTTATATTAATTTAATTGGATATTTTCTGGTATTCTTTATGAATAATAAAGTATGATTTTTCTCTACAATTTAAAGGTTTTATTTGTTTTTACCCCAACTTTTTATGACCAACGAAAAGCATTTTTCATAAGCTTTCCAGGAGGTGTTGCCATTTAAGATTTTAATGACTGGGGGTAGATAGATAGAGAGATATTCTTTATTTGCTCAATAACTTATAGTACATAGATATATACATATGGTGACATATACATATACTTGCACTGACGTTTTAGCATCGTCAACAAATTACAATAAAATTTAAATATTTAATTAATAGTTACAAAAATATTAAAATATAAAATAAAAAAATTAAAATTTAACATAAGGTAAATTGTAACACATAATAAATTATATCACAGAATAAAATTCCATGAAGCAACTACAATCCATTATTAAAATTAAACTCATAGTATTCTGCCAAATTGTATGGACATATCTCTATCAATAACTTTTTGTTGAAGTTCTAAATTTATTTAGACCAAAATTCTTAATTTTTGTGGAAGCTGATTAAATAACTTTATTGAAGTTATAGAGAAATTTTTTTGTGTTAATGTCAATCGGTGAGTGGGTATTATCACTTTACTTTTATATCTTGTGTCATAATCATGAACAGAACTATGAGTACTAAATGTGTTTGAATTGGTTTTGACATACAAAAGGCATTGGTGTATGTATAGTCCTGGCAGAGTATGTTAAATTTCCTAAAATATTCTCTACAAGAAGTCTTGCTTGTTACACCCGCAATAGTCCGCAAAGCCATTTTTTGTAGTTTAGGATTCCATACATAATGTGGCTCTGGAATAGAGCCATATAGGCTTGTCTTACTACCATCTGTGAGGTGTATTCAGATATTTTTCTAAGCAAGAATATAACGCTTGAGAGTTTTGAATTAAGGTTTAGGATATGATTTTTAAAATTGAGCTCCTTGTCCAAATACATACCCAAGAATCTCACCTCATTGTTTTCTTGATTATCTGGTTTTAGGGAGAATTTAATGTTTGCGGTTTTGTCCAAATTTAAAGAGAGAGAGTTTGCTGCGAACCAGTTCCTTGCTTTCTGTAGAATTATTTCTGTTTTTGGTTCCACATTTTCCAGATTTTTTCATAAAAATAAAATGTAGTATCATCAGCATATTGCAATGTTTTAATATTGCCCATATAGTGTGAAAGATCATTGGTGTATAGAATAAATAAGAAAGGACCCAGTATGGAACCTTGTGGAATTCCAGCAAGTACTGGAAGTGGCGTCGATCTTTGTCCATGATGATCTACACTTTGTAAGCAATTAGACAAGTAATTTTTTAGAAACTTGTGGGCATTACCCCTAATACCGTAGTGTTAGGGGTAATGCTTAAGGGGCTGATAGAGGTGTTTTAAAAATACATCATTTATATTCCCCCGGGTTTTATAAAATCTGTATTTTTTTATTTTTTGATATTTGCCATGGTTTAGAAAATAATGGCAGAAAGGAAACATGGGAAAAACCCGTCTTTGCATAAAGGTGGATTTTGAGAAAATGCAAATTAAAGTTTACTTATTAAAATCGAAAATTTAAATAATTTTTAACAATGCTAGTGAGATTTATAGGCATATAGAAAGTGTCCAATGACCAAAGATAACCAAATTATCTCTTGCCGACGTCGTCGGTAAACGTTCTGCCTGGAGCGACACAAAGCAACTATGGGATGTTTCCGAATGTGCTCAGAAATATTTTATCTTTCTTTGTAATATAGCGAATGGTTAGTGTGGTCAGTTTTGTCCAAAAATGTGATGACGGTGTTTTTCCCCTGTACCCTTAAAATTGTAAGTTTTAATTGTAAGTTTTAAAAACACACCCTGTATAGAAGGTAATAATTACCTGTAAAATATTTGACAAAACTGTAACTCTCTGCTTTGCATTAATCAACTTCTTGAGGTACACTTCCAAGTCCACAGACGTTTGCTGTTTATCAGAGATTTTCTTAAGTTCTTCACTAAGGCTTTCAATGCACTGTTTTAATTCTAGTTGGGAAATTCTAAAAAAAAAAATTAACTAAGAATAAATTATTTGCAAAATTTAAATTATTATTATTTTAAATCCTAATTCATTAGGTGATATTTCATATGAATATACGGTAATTGTCTAGAAAGTTGCGGCAATTCCAATTTTGACGAAATTTGGTATACAGGGGTTTTTTTGGAGCGCTGATCACAAATCTGATTTTTTTTCACAAACGTTTTATTCTCAAGATATTCATCATCAAATTTAAAATAAAAAAGGGAAATAAAGTGAAAATAAAGTAAGTTTGATTTTCAACTTTGATGATGGATATTTTGGAAACAAAACGTGGTAATAGTTCGATATAGCGGTTTCCGCTATTATAAGAAATTTTTGAAAAATTCTTTTTCAGGGCGTTTCTATAGGTTGATTATGACACAAATCTGTGTGCGCGTTTTCCAAAATACATTTCTATAATTTATTATTAATAAAAACATATTACGGGACGGTGGAGTGAACAGGGGTGCTGGGTGGGGACGAAACAGTAGAAATCCTACATTAAACGCCAAAAAACAGTATTTCACAGTACACACCGCACTTTCTGTTTACAAAAATGTCTAAAAAATTGTTTAAAAAAATAAAAATAAATAATAGTACAACAATCCCGCCATGGCTGTCACTGCATAAAAAGAAGAGTTTGTAATAGAACTGTAAATGTCTTGCAATGTTGTCAAATAAAGTGAGAAAGTGTCAATAGCTTAAAAAAAGGAAGATACAGGACAAAATTCATATGAAAAATTAAGTTATTCCTTCTTCCTATTATAATTTGTAGAGAAAAAAGGAAAATACCTAAACATAAAGAAAGAGGCATTTCTACAAAAAATACCATTGTTTCTCATGGAAATGGTGGATAATCCCCGAAATAGGCTTGGTGTTAATTTTTCATAGGTTTGGCAACGCTGCTTCTATTAAGACCGTCATTTTCATAATGACGAACTTCATGTTATCAGCTGACCAAAATAAATTTTCCTTCTTTAATTAAGTAATTTAATACTTTTCAAAATTAATTTACATTTTTCATGTGCCCCGAGTGCAGTATATTAATGTTTTCTTGTGTTTGACGTTGGATTTATACTGTTTTGTCCCCACCCAGCACCCCTGTTCACTCCACCGTCCCGTAAATATGTTCTTATTAATAATAAATTATAGAAATGGATTTTGGAAAACGCGCACACAGATTTGTGTCATAATCGACCTATAGAAACGCCCTGAAAACGAATTTTTTGAAAATCTCTTATAATAGCGAAAACCGCTATATCGAACTATTACCCAAAACTTTATCATTCATTTCAAGTTCGTGATCAGCGCCCCAAAAAACCTTGTATATCAAATTTTGAGAAAATGGGAGTAGGCGCTTTCTAAAGAATTACCGAATATAGTAAATATAAGAATAGTTTGATGATGGATATCTCGAAAACGAAACGTTGCCAAAAAAAATTTCAGATTCATAATCAGCGCCCTTAAAAACCCTCGAATGCCAAAATTCGTCAAAACCGATGTTGCCGCAATTGGTGTATTCCTTTTAACTTGTAAAACCGTTCTTCAGAACAGAACAAAAAGTTTTAAAAGGAACACTAAAAAGCAGTAGGATTCGCTCGTTGACATGACATCTATAAGATTTGACAGATTTGTTGTTCTTTGTTTGGTTTTTATTTTTGTCATCTGTGGTTTATATTATTTTTTTGGGTTAATTAATTAACCACAATAAATTATCACAGATATTTTTCAAATATAACCAAGTATATTTACTATTTGCCCTTTGGCATATGTCATTAGTGTCAGAACACTTCGTGCACCTCCTTCCATGATGGTGCATGAGAGGCAAGGGGAGAGGTAATAGAACGGTTCTGCAGAACAATTCCATTATAAAAGGAACACTGACGGTGTTGTTCTGAGCAGTTCTAAAGCATAAAAGGAATACACCAAATGTCTTTACAATTATAGGCCAAGAGGTTAGGCCCCAAGTTATAACTGTAAAACTAGGAGTTTACTTACATTTTCGTAAGTTTTCCGTAATCTCTTTCCAAGACTTAAAAAAAAATATATCAATAAAAACGTTGAATGCGCAGTCAAGCCTTTACCCAGAGTTTTATCTTTATTTTTTATACTTAAATGTTGACCACCCTAATTTTTATCATATTTTTATCTCAATAAATAGAAAAGTAATTTAAAAATAGAAAAATTAACAATGAAAGAAAAAAATAAGGTTTATCGGGCTTAGTCCAACTAATAATGAAAGTACCTAGTAACAAAAACAATCGGTGAATCTTATAAACAAACCACTTTTGAGACAATATTCTATGAAAATTTACCTTGTAGCCCTAACTCTTTCATCCAATTGATCGACCGTAGGCTTAATAAGGCCCATAAGCCCTTCGGCAATCGTGTCTCTGGTTGGATTATCACAAAAATTCTCAGTATTTTCGTCCAAAGATGTGGCGGTACTTTCGGAATCAATGTCCATTTTGTTTTTTTCTTGACGTTTTGATAATCAGCTGTTTGATATGGCTGTTGCCATTAAAGTATTTTTCAATAAAGCAACAGCAGGGTTGTTGCCCAATATATAGTACTATTTTTTTGAACAAATTATTTCTTGGATCATATGTATCTGGAGCAGTGATCTGCAGGTGATTCGTTAAATTGCCATTAAAAAAAAACTACGAAATTATAAAATACAGTGAAAAGTTTTATTCACTTATAAGTATATACAAGGAAAATTTATTTTAGTATTCCCATATCTAGATATCATTTCTTAAGCCAAGTCACTGAAAAAATCTGAAGTATTCTTAACTTTCGAAGAAGGCAAATTGTTTGCAAGTTCCTTTTTCCTCTCGTGCTTCTTGTGTTTATGACTAACTTTTTCAAAATTTTCAAAATACTGTATATTCCAAAATTTAATTTCATTATTGTGCCCACTGGAAGCTATGATGCTTCCATTGTTACAGATGTCTAGATTTTCAACAGACATATCGTGTTGTCCCACTACTCCCAAATGACGATGTGGAAAGAGATGTGTCGCTCTGAGATTGCCGTCTTCACAGGCTGTGACCACAATATTTTCTGTAACAGGTACCATGGAGTTTATTGCTACTTTTGGGCCGGGAAAAGCGTCACTGTGTAACCCGAATTCATTCCAGTTGTAGAGGTACAGTTTGCCTTTTGAGGAACCTAAAAAAATAAGGTAATAGTTCCATATAGCGGTTTTCGCTATTATAAGAGATTTTCGAAAAAAAATTTTTCAGGGCGTTTCTATAGGTCAATTATGACACAAATCTGTGGCCGAAATTCTATAACCTGCTGCCACTTAGAATAAGAAACATTTCAAATCATAAGATTTTTAGCAAATATTGTAGAAAATATATTTTTGATAATTATAATACCTTTATAAAAACTATGCTGTAAATTAAGTAAAAATGCAACAAGACTCTAAAGAAACTTGCTAGGATCAGAGAATTTTTTTGAATTATTTATTTATTTAGTTAATTGTTTTAATTTAGGATTATTTTGAATATTGTTCATACAACACTAGAATTAAATATATTTAGGATAGCTAGTCTGACACATACAGGTGCAACAAGCATCTAGATGTCATTAACTAAATTAAAAATGCATATTTGTTAAGTTTAAAAAAAATTTATATTTGTAAAATTGTAGTTATCAATAAACAATAAACTATATATCTCCGGCACTGAACAACATGGCCGAATATCGCGACGCCTTTATAGAGGGCCTTTGGATTAAACTATATTCTAGGGAAAACGGTGACGTCATTAGCATAGCCTATATCTGCGGACAAATATTAAAAATCCAGCACTCCTTGTTAAGTTTATTACCCTTGGACTATCCCTACCTGCTAATAGTTTTGTTTCACTTCTAAAGAGCCCTAGACATGTTAACTCCTCCTCATATTCTTCAGACTGCATATGAACACATCTTTTCTCCAAATCAATAGTGGTCAACGATCCGTCTCCACTAGCACACAGAAGATATTTGTGGGATTCATTGGTTACAATATCGCTTATATAGTCTTCGTTCTTTTTCGTTTTGTATATTTGCTTGTCTCCATTTTGCCTGTTAAATTTTATAAATAATAATCAATTATATTATTGGTAATTATCTAGAAACTGGCCGCAATATGGGACTTTTTGGGGCTCTGATCACGAAACTGAAATAAACTCAAATTTTTAGTCGGAAACGTTCCGTTTCCGAGATATTCATCATCAAAGTTGAAATTTAAATACACCTGATCTTTCACTATATTCTCCTTCTTTATGCACACAATTCCTCATTTAAAGCTAAAGTGGCCCACAATATTTAATAATAATAATAATAATAATAATATCCTTTATTTCCACAAATCATTGTTACAACGACAAAGAAACGTCACTACAGAATAAATAAATAAAGAGTTTAAATTTGCATTCATTTAAAATCATTTCATTTGTTAAAAACAATTAAAATAAAACAAAAATACAGGTGGTGATAAAATCATTAACAGACATC
The DNA here is from genome assembly GCA_014170235.1 of Listronotus bonariensis. Classification (NCBI taxonomy): domain Eukaryota; kingdom Metazoa; phylum Arthropoda; class Insecta; order Coleoptera; family Curculionidae; genus Listronotus; species Listronotus bonariensis. The sequence goes on along the minus strand of JACEGR010003795.1, from coordinate 22,594 downwards.
ACAATTAAAATATCTAGTAATAGTTGAACAGATTATGATCAATAATTAAGAAATTTAGTTAAATAGTTAAAAACAGTTAAAATGATACAAAAATACAGGTGGTGATAAAATCATTAACAGACATAACAATTAAAATATGTAGTAACAGTTTAACAGTCTATGATCAATAATCAAAATTAAGAGTAAAAACACTTATCCTGCAAGAACTGTATCACAGCCCTTCGAAATATATCCTTGTTTTCTATTTCACACAAGGTAGGTGGCAAGGATTTATAAGCCTTGACAGCACGGTAATAAGGTCCTCTCTCAAAGAACGTTGAATTATGAGAAGGAATACTAAGATCACTCCTGCCTCTGGTGACAATTGTCATTGAGTTGGAATAAAAATCGGAGTTTACAGTGAATAAATGGGGATTTTTCTTCACAAACATTACTAAGGCCAAGAAATATAGACTAGGGACAGTTAAAAAGCCTAGGCTATTAAAATAGGGTTTCCAAGAAGCTCGAGGATGCACTTTAATTATGCATCTGATAATACGCTTTTGGGTTCTAAAGATATTAATTGCATGAGTAGAAAAACCCCAAAACAGAATCCCATAACTTATAAGAGGCTTAACACAAGCAAAATAGAAACTGCGTATACTGTCTACAAAAAGTGCATCTCTCAATCTTCGCAACAATGCACATGTACAGTTCAGTTTAGACTGCAGTGAGTGAATATGATCTTTCCAACTTAGGTTTGAGTCTATTATAATTCCTAGAAATTTTATGTTGTTGTATTTGATTTTTTTCTTATAAACGCCCACTTTTCCATGTATTTTACACCTTTTATTAAATAAATTGTGAAGGTTTCCTTTAAAAACGCAGCAAGCCATGCATAAGCTGTTCCGGCACATCCACCATAACTTGCGACGACTGAAAGTGGAGTGATGCAATTTATTTCAAAAAAGTGTTAAAATACATTGAAAGATAAGATTTTAAAAGGTAAAAATCATATATTGTGTGCCACTTTAGCTTTAAATCAAGAATTGTGTGCCTAAAGAAAAGGGAATATAGTGAAAATGGGGTTAGTTCAGATACCAACTTTGATGATGGATATCTTGGAAATGAAACGTTTCTGACTAAAAATTTCAGATTCCTGATGAGCGCCCCAAAAACCCCTGTATACCTAATTTAGTCAAAATCTGAGTTGCGGCCAGTTTCTAGATATTTACCGTATTATTTTAAACCATATTACTGTATGAATTATCCTTACCTAGTATCCCAAAGCTTCACAGTACCGTCGTCGTCCCCGGTAGCGAATAAGTTTTCATCTATAATTGTTACACAGTTTACAGGAAAATCATGTGAATTTTCATAAAATCGTATAAGTTTTCCGGTTTTAACATCACTTAACATTATCGATTTGTCTTTAGAGACTGAGAAGAGTATGTTGCCATCATGACTGAATTCAATATCTCTGCAGGCTTTAGTGTGCAATTCAAGGGAGTCTGAAGATAAAAAAGTATTATAATTATTGAACCAGGTTAAATTTTTATTTGTTTTACACATTGTTCCATTCAATTGCAAAGCTTCACTTTAAAGCTTAGTACCCATGGCATTAGATTTACTATTACGATTACTAGAACAAAATTTTAAATTCTTATAACATGTAGAAAGTTATAAGGATGCTTTGGAGTTAATGGAAAAAAAATTGGTTGCAAATTCGGTTTACGTTAGTTGAACGTGACAACGTCGAAAGAATCATTACCTTTATCACCGCTATTGTCATTGCTATAAACAATTGACACCACACTCAAGTAGGAGAGAAACAGATGTCGAACGCTGCCGAACACGGAGATTGTGCCTCTTTGTCGCTCGTTCCGCGCTCTCGCTTGCACTTCAAGCCTTAAATGGAACGCGCGAGGTAACGCCGCATAAGTCATGTTTTTGGTGTGCGCAGCCGGGTCCATCGAGTTATAAGACATTGTCATGTCAAAAAGTGTAAAACAAATAGAACAAAATTGTGTGTAAATTGTGTAAATCAACTATTGTGTGCCCATTTAGATGGAAATCAAGAATTAATTGCAAAAAGAAGGAAAAATATAGTAAAAAGAAGTTAGTTTGATTTTCAAGTTTAGTGATGTATATCTTAAAAATAAAATGATTCTCACTAAAAAAAAATTGATTCGTTATCAGCGCCTAGAAAGATCCCATATACAAAAATGGTACAAAATCCATATTGTGCTACTTTCGAGGCGGTTAAAAAAGTTTAAATATGGTAATAGTTCGATATAGCGGTTTTCGCTATTATAAGAGATTTTTAAAAATTCTTTTAGGGGCGTTTCTATAGGTCGTTTATGACACAAATCTTTGTGCGCGTTTTCAAAAATCCATTTCTATAATTTATTATTAATAAAAACATATTTACGGGATGGTGGAGTGAACAGGGGTGCTGGGTGGGGATGAAACAGTAGAAATCCTACATTAAACACCCAAAAACGGTATTTCACAGTACACACCGCACTTTCTGTTTACAAAAATGTCCAAAAAATTGTTTAAAAAATTCAAAATAAATAATAGTACAACAATCCCGCCATGGCTGTCACTGCATAAAAAGAAGAGTTTGGAATAGAATTGTAAATGTCTTGCGATGTTGCCAAATAAAGTGAAAAAGTGTCAATAGCTTAAAAAAAAGGAAGATACAGGACAAAATTCATATGAAAAATTAAGTTATTCCTTCTTCCTATTATAATTTGTAGAGAAAAAAGGAAAATACCTAAACATAAAGAAGGAGGCATTTCTACAAAAAATACCATTGTTTCTCATGGATATGGTGGATAATCCCCGAAATAGGCTTGGTGTTAATTTATTTATTTATTTATTTACTCATTAACGGGCATTGCCCAATTACAATTTTAAATAACAAGCATCTACATATATATCTAGTACTAAGCTTTTTAATTAACAAATATTCAGGACTAAAATTTTATATTTTAGTTAACCACCAAAATACTTAAAAAGCAGTAAAAAATAACAAGCTACTAATGATGATAAGAAACAAGAAAACAACATCTAAAATTAAATTTAAAATATACACATTAAAAAAATCTAACCTTAAAAATAAAACAACATGAAGCCTTAATCTATAAAACATTGGACTTCATAACCCTTCGAAGCTTATTTAGGGATACATTAAATAAATCGTTCCCAAATTTATTGGCAAGCTTCATCAATCTATTTATTGGGGAAAATTGCCCATACAACCTTTGTTGAAAATTTGTTTGAAAGGTAACAGAATGCCTTAATGTCCTTGAAGGAACATATAAATTTATAGAAAAGAGCAGTTCACTACATTGCACATTCCCATGAATTAGTTTAAAAAGAAACAATACATTAGCATTTTCACGTCTAACTTTCAAACTTTGTATATTAATAGCTTTTTCAAGATCTTCAAAATTTATTGTTTCCTGAGGAATATGCAATTTAAAGGCAATGTACCTTAAAAACTATCTCTGAACAGAATTTAACATTTTAACATATTTCTCTTAATATGGATTCCAAACAACAGAAAAATTTTCCAAAAGGGGTCTTACTAACGAAGTATACAATAGTTTTATTGAATTTACATTTTTAAAATCTTTGGTATTTCTTTTAATAAACCCTAAAACTCTAAGGGCTCTATTCTTGCAATATTCAATATGGGAAGAAAATGTAAGTTTATGATCAAAGAACACCCCCAAATCTTTAATAGTATTTACGTGGCTTAAAGGCTTGCAATCAATTCTGTAAATATTTCTTTGTATGTTTAAAGATCTACTAAACTGGATTGATGTGCATTTTTTATATTTAGAATCATTCGGTTTTCTTGTACACCAATCATAAAACCTATCCAAGGCCGCCTGTAAATTAAAAACATCCTGTCCGGTACTTATCTTAAGAAATTTTTTTAAATCATCGGCATACAATAAGAATTTAGAGAATTTAAAGCAGTCAGCCACATCGTTAATAAAAATATTAAACAATAAAGGAGAAATGTTAATTCTTTATAAAAGTTTGGTAACGATGCTTCTATCAAGACTGTCATTTTCATAATGACGCACTTCATGTTATCAGCTGACCAAAATGAATGCGACTATTTTCCTTCTTTAATTAATGGCGGACGAGATATCTCATATGTGTGGGATAGTTTTTCGAAAAATTTTATACTTTTCAAAATTAATTTACATTTTTCATGTGCCCTGAGTGCAGTGTATGCATGTTTTCTTGTGTTTGACGTTGGATTTATACTGTTTTGTCCCCACCCAGCACCCCTGTTCACTCCACCATCCCGTCAATGTTTTTATTAATAATAAATTATAGAAATGGATTTTGGAAAACGCGCAGACAGATTTGTGTCATAAACGACACATTGAAACGCCCTGAAAAATAATTTTTCGAAATTCTCTTATAATAGCGAAAACCGCTATATCGAACTATTAGATTAAATATAATCAGCAATGGACCCGATAAGGAAAAAACCATATTATTTACAAATTATTTTTTAAAGAAATGATTGGCTAGATACCTAAGACTGTGTTTTCTTCATTACTATATTTATACAAGACGACATCCCCCACAATATTAGCTACAGCTAAAACATCATTAAATGGATGGAACGAGAGATCCGTAACGAAATCTTCACAGCGTATTACAGGAGGATGGTCGTTCTTTTTTCACATTCCCTTTTAATGGCTTTAATAACTTCATCTTCTTCGGGTTCATCTTTTTCAGAGTCTGCTTCAGTTTCCAAAGTTTCATCATTCGGTTCCTCCACAACCTCTTCCGTATCAGAATCTGAATTCGTACTATCCGTATCGCTACTATCGCTGGATGTATTATCTGAATCTATATCCATTTCTATACTTTCCGTAATGTTTAAATTTTTATTTTTGCACATTTTAACATACTGTACACTGGTGGAATACAACAAAGAAGTGAGGTTAGAATATGATTTACTAGATTTGGAATAGTACAATTTTGGCTCACATACAACAACCCTAACATTACAGCTTGAAGCATGCATCAACTAGAGGCAGCCTTTCGCTTTGCCGTGGGGACAATTTACTTGAGAGGGAAAAATACTAGTTTCTCTTCCTTCGTGCTGATCGATGCAAAGAGAAGACAAGTAACCCTACAATGCACCGCGATAAGGCTGTTTTCAGTAGGTATTAAATGGTAACGATGAAACCAAGTTGCTAAAGAGGTTTATGCCAAAATATCACAGAGAAGAAAACCGTGACGTGCACGTCAACAGTCCAAAAGGTCGAATTATCAAACGTCAATTCAGTCATTTTGGTTTTGGTTTGGGTAGGCACATTACCAAAAAGTGTGTTATTTGCTTTTAAAAGCCCTCAAAATCACTTTAAATTCCTAAATCGTGCAAAAACAATCGTGAAAATGGCAGATCTAGACGACTTTTTCGCAAAAAAGGACCGTAAGAAGAATAAGACTTCGAAAAGTTTTCGACCACCGAAGAGGTGGCCAAAAAATTGGAAGATACTGCGAAGAAAACGGAAAAACAGAAAAAGGAAAGGGTTCCCGAGGGAGATGAAAGTAACGCTCAAGCACACGTAAGTCATTTTAAATATTTACCTGTGGATTAAAAGCGTTTTTAATGCATTTATATATTTAAGGTTAGAATAAGCCATATTGCTCAGTCATATTAAGTGGGGATTTACCTGATGAATATTTTCCACTTCTTTGGATCAGTTTTTATACATACGAGACCTATATCGAAAAATAATACCATAATTGTAGAGTAATTGATCTAAGTGCCAAAATTAGAAATCAGAAAAATCAAAGAAATAAAAAAGAATCTAATGCTGGACATACGGGTGACCTCAACTTTGGACCTCGTTTGCGATCGCTAGAGTGAAATTGGCACTGTGATTTTAAAGTGGAATATTGGGGCTCTTACATAGAACATATTATTGGACAAAAATGTTTTTTTTTATTTTGGCACTTGGATCAATTAGTATTTCCACTCTTCAATTATTGCGTCGGAAAATTGACACAATAATTATTTTGTATTTATATAAATATTTGCAATAAAAATGCTGAACATGTTTTAAAATTTAACCAAAGAAAGGGTAATATTTCGATATAGCGGTTTTCGCTATTATAAGAGATTTTGAAAAATTCTTTTAGGGCGTTTCTATAGGTTGATTATGACACAAATCTGTGTGCGCGTTTTCCAAAATCCATTTCTATAATTTATTATTAACAAAAAATTAATTTACGGGACGGTGGAGGGAACAGGGGTTCTGGGTGGGGACAAAACAGTATAAATCCAACATCAAACACAAGAAAACATTAATACACTGCACTCGGGGCCCATGAAAAATGTAAATTAATTTTGAAAAGTATTAAATTGTTGTCAAACTTCTTATGAAGAATTAACACCAAGCCTATTTCAGGGATTATCCACCATTTTCATGAGAAACAATGGTATTTTTTGTAGAAATGCCTCCTTCTTTATGTTTAGGTATTTTCCTTTTTTCTCTACAAATTATAATAGGAAGAAGGAATAACTTAATTTTTCATATGAATTTTGTCCAGTAACTTCCTTTTTTTTAAGCTATTGACACTTTCTCACTTTATTTGGCAACATCGCAAGACATTTACAATTCTATTGCAAACTCTTCTTTTTTATGCAGTGACAGCTATGGCGGGATTGTTGTACGATTATTTATTTTCAATTTTTTAAACAATTTTTTGGATATTTTTGTAAACAGAAAGTGCGGTGTGTACTGTGAAATACTGTTTTTGGGCGTTTAATGTAGGATTTCTATTGTTTCGTCCCCACCCAGCACCCCTTTCCACTCCACCGTCCCGTAATATGTTTTTATTAGTAAAAAATTATAGAAATGGATTTTGGAAAACGCGCACCCAGATTTGTGTCATAATCGACCTATAGAAACGCCCTGAAAAAGAATTTTATAATAGTGAAAACCGCTATATCGAACTAATACCTTTAAATATTTTGTCAAAAACTTTTTAGTATGTATTGAGTCAAGTACTAAATTTATACCTACTAAATTTATACCTCCTTTAACCTTTTGATTTTTGATCATACAAAATGCAGAAAATGATTAGTTTATTTCGTTAATTATGTAGTTTCCGAATTTAGATTTTTATTATTCCTTAAGGTACTTGAGGTATGATAAAAATTATGATTTTTCTAATGAAACCCCCAGCAAATTAAATTACCATTAAACACATATCTTTAAAAATACCTCATTAGATATGTCTATCTTTAATAGTTTTGGGATTAAGGCAATTAAAATATCAAGAGTTATTTCAAATTTTAATTAGGTTGTTGGGAACCTACTAAATTTATTAATATCTTTATAATCTATAATATTAGAGAACAAATGGACCAAAAATTTTTGAATTTTTAAACGCCCTTATGGGAAATTCTAATTTAGGCCCTTAAAATTTAAATTAAAAAGCCTCACAAAATGTGGTGTTGTCCAGAAACTTTACCGACAAACTTTAAGACGTGATTCTCCCATTAAAAATTAGAATAGAAGTTTATATGAATATTTGTCCTAAATTGTCTTACATTTTAAACTACAGGCTGTGAAAATTTTACGAAAATACTGGTTTTTTTATAATGAGTTTTATACCAATTTGCAGGCCTTTTGCTCGGCCTTGTAACCAGTCCAGTTAGAAATTTGGGAGATGTTTCTTAAGCATCAAAAGACATTTTTGACATACAAGGAAAAAATGAGTTCAATCAGTATCTTTTATGACAGATTTAGGCATAGTATCAAAAAAAAAAAATATGAAAAAATGGTGGCCACTGCATTTTCATAGAAAAATATTTTTAAAATTCATGTCGTGTTTTAAACATTGTTGTGGTTGTGGCGAGCAGTGGTGCAGGGGCTAATGTGCCAGCCTGTCACCGCAGCCATCTGGGTTCGAATCTCGGAGTGGGACATCGGATTTTTCATTGCTCACAGTTGGCAATAGCAAACCACTGTGTAGTATTCTGCCATTCCTAGGTAGTAGTTATTTACAAATAACGTCCGCGTTGTCTAAAAGGTGCTGTGAAATGCAAAAACTGCATGTTTCAGTGCTTGGATAATGTTGACGGAACACGACAATAATGGGTTAAACATCCAGTAACCCGGCACTCACGGTACACTGGTATTTAGGCATAAGCCTTCGTGAGATGTCATAAAGATGAAAAAAAAATTGATCTCTTGACTTTTTGTACTTGATGTTTGGTTTTCGCCTAAAGGGATATTTTCTTTGTTAGCTGCTTACAGCAGCTGTAAGCACTTTCATTTTTTGACAAATCAATGACGTCAGTCTTACAGCAGCTCACAGTGGTTGTTAGCGGCGTCGGGAGATGTCTAACAGGTTGAAAAACAAAGAGGGGGAAATATAGCCGAATTTGAGGTTAAAAGTCAAACAAATTTGACTAAATGTATACTAATAATAATAACAATAATATGTGTGTGAAACCATGTAAAGGATTAATTCAACTCCAATTCAAAGTATTGTGCATTTTTGTTATAAAACGGAAGTTACCATTTTTTAGGTTATATTATTATTTTTTAATGTCATTTGTCGTTTGGGGTAAGCGTTTTTATTTTTTCGATTCACATTTTAATGACGTCAGCTGTTAGTCAAGCTTGTAAGCAGCTGTAAGACAGAAGAATTAGAAAAATATCCCTTAAATAAATACCAACCATTTCTCCTGTAGTTTAAAAAGTATGACATACCGGGTGTTGCTCCGTCGAGCGGGACATAGGGAATCCCATGTAAATTTTGAAGTAGTCAAATATTAGCTCCCTAATTATTTTAGAAAAAATGCTATTAGGATTTATTGAAGAGCACAATAAATTCCACCCAAAATAAAATTTGAGCATTTTTCAACCAACCAGTAAAGAGTAAACTGCTTAATACTTCTACAACGTAGTATCTCATTATGCACCCTGTACTCTAGAAATCAATAATAAAAACACCATATCGATTTATCAGTGACAATTTAAATCATTAATTTATAATGTCATTGCCAAAACTGAATTATTTTATACGGGAATTTCAAAAAGAATCCTCGCATTTCATTTTAGTTTACAGCTAATTTCAACACATGCACTCACAGTTACGCAAGACAATAAAACAAATTTTTCTACATTTAGAAATCAATTTATGACGAAAATATCAGGATTTAATCAAATGCTCAAATATTGCTCCATTAACTGCCAGACAATATCCCACACGATTATAAAACTCATTTCTTACGTTGGCTAGTTGGTACATCGATATTCTGGCACACTCAGCGGAAATAGCATTTCTTAGCTGGACTAAATTTTCATATTGTTTATTGGTAGCTTAGTTTTTAAATGTCCCCATAGAAAAAAATCGTTTGGCGAAAGATCACGTCGCTTTTCTTCACATTTGCAATTATTGATTACTGTGCCTGTAGTTTCAAATTTTTTATCGTCCGTTCTATTGTCGATTTACTTGGTATTGGCCTATTGGGAAAATAGGCTGCAAACATGTCCGCTACTCTTCGATAACTATCTCCCTGGTAAAACCATTTTAATAGTGATTTTTTCTTGATTTAAGTAGTTCATTATTTAAAAATTATGTGACATTGATCTGACAACTTGAGAGTAAGAGGTTAAATAATTTTTCTAGTATTTTTATTATAAACTTCTAATAATACAAAGCGCGTAAGAAGATAGGAGAGTCGTAACTTATTTTAGCATTTATCTCTTAGCTGGCGGACTGAGAAGAGCTGAAATTTGTACACTGGGTACAACTTTTCATGCTCTTTAAAAATCCTAATAATATTTTCTTCTAAAATAATTAGGGGAGCCAATATTTGACCACTTCAAAATTTATATGGGATTCCCTATGTCCCGCTTGACGGAGCAACACCCAGTATAGGACATATTCATTTAAAGTTTTTTTCTTATTTTACCTTCTAACCTCCTAAATTTGATAAAGATGATAGTATTTAGGTGAATATATTTTTATATCATGATGACGTATGTAAGCAATTTCTGTGATAACATGAATAAATTGAGTATTGAGTATTGAGTTTACAACATAAAAACTCATACATTCGTTTTTTTATTAATTAAAGGAGCAAGATGAATGGAAAGAATTTGAAGAGGAAAAGAAAGATTACACAGGCCTAAAAATCGGAAATCTTACAATCAGTGCCAATCAGGAGAACAATTCAGCCAACCAAGAGTCTGGCTCTGGTGATCAACCTGAAGGCAGCGAGTCTGGGCAGGAGTCTGAAAAAAAGCAGGGCCGTGGAGAAGGTTAGTTTTTTGTAATTTGTCAACCCTCTAATGCCACTCTGTCAATCATAGAGATTTCCATAATACCCTGTATATGTATTTTTTTATGTTTATCTGCAACTTTGTGGTAAAGTGACAGTTCCTGAAAAATTAAATATCATTGTTCAGTATTTTTACAATTTTTGAGGAGCGCCATTTTACAAATGGATCGTATTCTTTCTTCTAGTAATCACTAAGCTTTTGTGGCATTAATTTTGCTGTAGCGGCTTTCACTAGCTTGAAAAAACGAATTATAAACCATAAATTTGTTATTTCTTATTTGATCTTACAACACAGTTTTGTTTTTTACAACAATATTTTGATATTTTTTATAGACTTTTGTTTTCTGGGAGTTTAAATTTAAACAAAATAATTATGGCTTTTTCCCCAGAATAAAGATATTTAATAATACTTAATGAAACAATAGATCTTAATGACTGAGGGAGGTGATTGTATAGTAAGAACATTTTAAAAGCGCAAATTCGGTACCCTTTGAAAATAATACAAAAAACATAAAAAGGCCGCTTGTAATCGGACTATTTTATATAAAGGCGCCGCTATCCTTTACAGCGACGCGCCGATATACTATGGGATAGAAATCCATTATTTTGGCCAAAAAGCAACTTTGAAATTGTAATGGCTCATGCTGTGTATTTCAAAGTAGATACTCCAAACTACATGTACGCAAAATTATAAAAGGATATGACGACTTCTATTGGGGTAATAAGAAACTTGAAAATGTATTTTAAGTAAACATAAATATACAACGTTTAATCTACTTAGTTTATTATTAGCCTTGTTTACTAAAAAAATAAAAGGGTTTAAATAATAAGAGCTATTGTTGTGTTTCCGATGCAGTCTCGCGAAGTCTCGCTACTGTTGTCAAAGATTTTTTTACCTTTTTTCTTTATCAGTTTTTGTACTTACAATTGCCTTCCTACTTTTTGCTACTTCTGAGTGTAAGGACAGATACAAGATTTTTTATAATTATATATATACAAGGTTTTCCATTTTAAAATTTAATATGTTTTGTCCTACACTGTATATCCTAAAAGATAAAAGCATTCTGATGAAAGATATGGATTCTACAGAATTTACCCAACAAAACAGTGGTTTTTTTATATTTTATACGTTAAAAAAAAAAAAAAGTTGGGAAGATGTATCTCTATTACGCTTCTAAGAATAATTTAAAATTATTTTTCAGATTTGGATGGTCATATTTCCGAAACTAATTGAGATAGACACATCAAATGTAGTATTTTTTTGGTGGTGATATAATATTCAGCGTATTCCATTTTAAAAAAATCATACCTATTGTCGTACCCTGTATATCATATGAGATAATAATCATCGGATTACTGATTAGAATACTACCGAATTAACCAAACAAGCTGACATTTTAGTTTATTTTGTACAATAAAAATAATAATGTTAAGGGGGTGTAAATTTATAATAACATATAATAAGATTTAGGTTCCCAAAAAGCATTTGTAATAATTTTATAATATTTTTCCAGTAAAAAGCACCTCATTTTAAGTTAGATTGGTAAGTTTCAGAATTTTGACCAAAAAATTAATTTCTATCCCAACGTGCGATGACCAGCTGCATCAACCGGCATATCATAAAAGAAATATAGCAAAGGCGGCCGCGAAGACAAGCATGCCGATTTATTTGCTTTAAACTTTTTGTGATTTTTTTCTTATCAAAGAGCACCGAATTTACATTGTTAAACTGTTCCTTCTATACATCAATAATCAACCGTGTCTTTAAATGCGTAAATATTTTCCAGAATCGATACTCAAGATGGGCCAGCAGTTCAAGTGGAGCCAAGCCGTCCTGTAGAGAAGAAACCCGATGCTCCCCCACCACCGGGGGTTCGTATAGACCGCCAGCTCTGCGTAGTTCACAACCGTCAGCGCCGCCCGCGAGAGTCCGGGGTAACAGGGGCGCCGCGCCGGACATAAACGACGAATCTTACTTTCCTACGTTAAGTAAGAGCAGTGACAGCAAAAAGTAAGTTTTACACATACAGGGTGTCCAAGAATATGTGGACAATCTCTCGAATTCATATAGAACACATAAAAATAATGTGACAATTTCATATAAAGTTCTGTCTATCGGATATCGATAAAGTGAAGTGTTTTCAAGAAAAACAACATTTTGATTAAATAGCAATGCTGCATACAGGGTGGCCCACCATATTCGACACGGTCTGTTGCTGGATAACCATGGGGTTTTTAAAAAAGTAAATACTGGAACATATACAGGTCGGATAAGGCCACAGTATAAAATTATTTTAATCTATATAGGGTGTCTCAAAAAGTGTGACGTATTAAAGTTATATTTTTTTAAATGGAACACCCTATATTTAATGACGGTTTAAGATTCTACTTTAAAAAATAACTCAAGTTTGTTTATAGCACTAAGTGTCTAATTTTATTCGTTTTTGTGATATAGCTATATCACAGCCTACTTATATTTAAATAAACATTTGGAATAAAAATATGTTAAAACGGAATTTACTTAAAAGTATAAAAGATAGGTATAGGCAACCTATACACCGTTTGAAAGAGCATTTGGTTTGTCATCATGAGGTGTAAAAAATACAGGGTGTTCCATTTAAAATTAGAGAGATATTGCTATTTGACTTTCTAAAAAATTGAAATTATTTTTTGATTACCCTGTATAATCTATGATCACGATATGACCTACGTATGATAAGGCAGACTTTTCCTAATCTTGTAACAAATTTTAAAGTTTAAGGAGTTTATATTGTTAAAATAAAATTAATTTAATTGCACCCCTGCATTTTGAAAAAAAAATAAAATATCACAAAAACGAATAAAATTAGACACTTGGTACTATTAACAAACCTAAATTATTTTTTTATCTAGAATCTAAAACCGTCATAAAATATAGGGTGTTCCATTTAAAAAATATAACTTTGATACGTCACACTTTTTTGAGACATCCTGTATAGAGTAAAATAATTTTATACTGTGGTCTTATCCGACCTGTATATGTTTCAGTATTTACTTTTTTAAAAACCCCATGGTTATCCAGCTACAGACCGTGTCGATTATGGTGGGCCACCCTGTATATCTTTTTTGTTTTGTGAAAATAAAAAAATATATACGTTTTTAGTACCATTTTCAAAAGAATATCCTAATATTTTTAGATGTCCCTACTAAACAAAACAATTTTTTTGTTGAAAACACTTTAATTTATTGACATCTAATAAAAATAATAATAATAATATCATCCTTTATTTCCAACAAATCATTGTTACATTGACAAACAAGCGTCACTACAGAATAAATAAAAAATAGTTTAAATTTACATTCTTTTACATAAAATATATAGTAACAGTTTAACAGTCTATGATCAATAATCAAAATTAAAAGAGTAAAAACACTTATCCTGCAAGAACAGTATCACAGCCTTTCGAAATTTATCCTTGTTCTCTATTTCACACAAGGTAGGTGTCACTCCTGCCACTGGTGACAATTGTCATTGAGTTGGAATAAAAATCGGAGTTTACAGTGAATAAATGGGGATTTTCTTCACAAACATTACTAAGGCCAAGAAATATAGACTAAGGACAATTAAAAAGCCTAGGTTATTAAAATAGGGTTTACAAGAAGCTCAAAGATGCACTTTAAGTATGCATCTGATAATACGCTTTTGGGTTCTAAAGATATTAATTGCATAAGTAGAAGATCCCCAAAACAGAATCCCATAACTTATAAGAGACTGAACACAAGCAGAATAGGAACTGTGTATACTGTCTCCAAAAAGTGCATCTTTTAATCTTTGTAACAATGCACATGTACTGTTCAGTTTAGAAATTTTATGTTGTTAAATACTGGGATGGATTTACCATTTATCTTAGCGTAAAGAGAGTGGCTTCGTGCTAAGGATTTTTCAAATATAATAAGTCCAGTCTTATCAGCGTTTAATTTAAGATAATTGTTTAGGCACCAAGCTCGCATTTGCTCTGCTGCACCCGAACACCCCCAGAGAGGGTTCCCAAACACCCACTAGCCAATATAACCAATGTATCATCATCATACTGACACACATTACCTGAGGTAAACCCCTCCGAGAGGCTGTTCGCATCAATCAATCAATAATTTATTGGTGCGAACAGTCTCACGGAGGGGTTTACTCGGGTCATGTGTGTCAGTATGCTGATGATACATCGGTTATATTGGCTAGTGATGTTTAGGGACCCTCTCTGGGGAGTGTTCAGATAAAGCAGAAACAAAATTGGAACCAGTATTGAAACTTGAAGAACACCCTGCTTCAACTCAGTAGTCTCTGAGAACCACTGCATCCCATTACTTGAGACACATACGGACTGCTTTCTTTCTGTTAAGTATGATTTCAGCAATAAATCACAAGCACCCCTCAGTCCATAACCCTCCAGTCTAACAGAAGTACCTTTTTTTTTTTTAGCTAAGTTTAAGCTACCCAAAAATACTTATTTTATTTCTTTATTATATAGGGTGTAAAAATAATTAACACTATTGTGTAAGAGTTGGTTCGCTCCTGGCAAACCTTTAATGGCAAATGTTTTACAAGGATATCATATTAAAGAGTCTTTCAAAGTCAAAGTCAAAAATCGCTTTATTCATCATAAGACAAAATCTTATTGACAAGCTTCCATAAAAATAATATATATTTAAAACTATACAGGGTCATATAATAGTAATAATAAATAATAACGATATACTAGCCAAAAAAAAAACAGTAAAATAGTAATAAAACACAATAAAATAGTAAAATAGTAAAAAACAGTAGAAAACTAATAAAAAACAATACGATATCATAAAAATAGAAAAGACAAACTTAGGAATTAAAAAACAAACATAGCCATAAGCTATCCCTTAAAAACTCATCAAATGCCTCTAGTAATAAAATATTTCTTAACATCATTTGTAAGTTGGCTGCTTTATTTAAAACTATACAGGGTCATAAAAAATAGTAATGATAATTAATAACAATATACTACTGGCCAAAAAAAGAAAACAGTGAAATAGTAATAAAAACACAGTAAAATAGTAAAAAACAGCAAAAAATTAATAAAAAAAATACAATATCATAAAAATAGTAAAAAACGACAAACTTAGGAATTAAAAAACAAACATAGCTATAAGCTATCCCTAAAATACTCATCCAAGGTGTAATATGCCTTTCGCAACAAAATATTTTTCAACATCCTCCTAAACATTTTTAAGTCGGCTGCATTCTTAATCAATGCAGGCAGATGATTGTACATCTTAAGACCTTCATATATTAGAGAGTTCTTGGTGAGAGTAGATTTTGGAATGGGCAAGGATAAGTCATTACTTGTTCTTGTCGCATAATGATGAATCTGCTGATTTTCCCTGCATCTTTTAAAAACAAGAGACACCGTTTCAATAATCAATATGCAAGGTAAAGTTAATAATTTTTGTTGAATAAACAAGGGTCTGCAGTGATCCCTGGACTTCGCACCGCACACATATCGAACAGCTCTCTTCTGTAAAATGAAAACGGAATTAAAATGGGACTGACTACAGAAACCCCAAAATGGAATGCCGTATCTTAAATGTGATTCCATCAGACAGAAATATACATTTCTTGCCATGAAATTCCCTAACTCATTGGATACCACACGAACAGCATAGCAAGCAGATGCCAACTTGGCGGTCAGGTTAAAGATGTGATCATCAAACTTTAATCTATCATCAATCCAGAGGCCAAGAAATTTTGTGGATGATTTCTTTACAATTTGATAGTCAACATCCGGGGCTGGATCAAATTTAAACGTCAATATATTGGTTTTACTGACGTTAAGACTTAAAAAGTTTGAGTTGCACAATGTCTGTACACTCTCCAAATCCTGTAGGACGACCCGCATCAAATCAGCTGCATCTCTACCCAACCACAAAATAGTAGTGTCATCGGCAAACAAGGTAAATTGGCCACGTATAACATATAACACAGTCGAAAGCCCTAGAAAAGTCGCAGAACACTGCTGCAGCAATATCACCATCATTTATTCCTAAATATAGATGTTATTACTTTTATTTATCATATTAAAAAAATATTTCAATATACCAATTACTATGAAAGTGATTTGGGAAAAACCGATTTCCAAAGGCATCTTTTAAGGGCCACATATCTCTGTAAAGGGGGCTTTGGAAAAAACATTTATAGGAACTAGGTCACATTATTTTCACGTGTTCTATATGAATCTCAGAGATAGCCTACATATTCTTGGAGACCTGTATGTGTTTTATACAGAGTGTTTCTTTTGATGTTTGTTTTTTTATCACTAGTCTTTAATTTTTCGATATGTCTTCAAATACACAGAACATATTACCACCAGAATTACTGATGCACACAGGATGATGGGGTTCATTGTCAGGACCACTAAGTGTTTTAGTGTTGATGTTTGTCTTAAATTATTTGACAGTTTAGTTTTACCAAAATTGGAGTATGGAAGTATTGTGTGGTCTCCACAATATGACATATGGAATAAATCTATTGAAAGAGTGCAAAGAAAATTTTTAAAGTACTTATTTTTTAAAAGTTTGGTTTCTATCCTAATCAAGGGTACAACCATTTGGCCTTATTAGATCTTTTTCATAGATTATCATTAGAAAACAGACGGATAAAGATGTGTCTAGTTTATCTGTTTAAATTATTAAGTAATAAAATTAATTCCTCTGAATTATTAGCTAAACTTCCATTTTCCATAAAATATAGCAATACCAGACAAAAAGAGTTTTCTATTTGGACTTTCCAAGGATAAATACATATAAAAATTCTCCAATTTACCGCATGTGCGCCTTGTTTAATGAATATATGAGTGATTTAGATGTTGATAACACCAACCTAAATCAATTTATAAAAATTGTGGAGGAAAAACTCTACTTGTCACAAGCAATTGTCTGATATTCTGTATTTAGTTTTGTAAATATTAGTTCTATTTTATTAGTGTAGAGTAGTATAGTAGTATAATTGGCTTAGTTTTGTGATATAATAGTTAGGTATATTATGCACATATTTTTAAGATCTATCTATATATTTTTTTATGATTTGTATTGTTCTTCAGACTAGGTGGTATCTGTAAATGGCAAAGCTGTAGATACTGTATATAAATAAATAAATAAATAAATACTTCTTTTCTAGAAACCGTAACGAAGGCTCGTTCGAAGTCGTCCAGTCCAATCGGGCCGCGTCATATCGCCAACAGATGGAGCAGTCAAAGTCGACCGGCGGACCGAAACTGAATTTAGGCAACCGTTACAACACGCTGAGCAACGACAGCTAGTGCCCGGCACGGCATTAGAGACACTGCAGTGTTTAAAGATTAGGTATCGGGCTGGCGAACATACTTTTTAAGTGAGGTTTAAATTTTAAAGCAATTATTTTGGGTTGCTGCGTTGAACGTGATTTTTCAAATTGGAATACTGTATTTTTGGTTTCCCTGGCACTTGATGTATGTTATTTTTCAAAATTTTCATACAATTTAATATTATGTAAGGATCTCGGGTTTTTAATACATTAAAGTATTGTCATAACACTCTGTAAACTAGGGTGGGTTAGGTGGAAGAGTTGTAACTAAATGGTAGTAACGATAAACCTTGCAAAAAGTATGTTCGTGCAGCCATCCAAAGTGAGTGGTGGAGTTTAACTCCACTTGCCAACAAGTCTTGTGAACTACAAAGTACTTTTCCTTAAAAAAAAGTTTTTAACAATTTTTCTCGGGGATTATTTCTCTTCCTTGTTCTTACATCGACTGTGACCCGTGACTTTTACCTCGTAACAAAGGTCTCCAGGAAAAATTGTTAAAAAAGAACTCTTTCCTTTGAATGTGGTGTACATCCCAATGTTAATGTCCAATACTGAACATTTCAAAGCCAAAATGTTGTTTTGTTCGAAGGTTTGAAGATCGTTTGTAAAGGGTAGTCAAAAATGCATGTAAATAAATTTTTTATGTTATAAAAGTGTGAGTCATTAGGCAATTACAGTATTTACACACAGATTAAGGTGTCTTTTTGTCATAAGATCAACAGAATAAATCAAATTACATACAAAAAGATCTCTTAATTTTTTTTCTGAAAAATCGAACAAATGTTTGCATTTACCTAAAAGGCATTTGATTGCAGGTCGATCTGTGGCCAAAGGCGGACGCAAATCTCGGCGCAAACCAGGGCGATTGACCTATACGAACTTATTATACATGTATACCGAGGGGTATAAAGAAGAGTCTTTTGTGTGCCACCTTTATAGGTAAAACATCAAAGAATGCGAATACATTTGATAGTGGCTTGGCTTTTTATGGTTGAAAAATTTGGGCACTGTGGACCAAACAACACTAAAACATCGCAACTCATGAGGTGGCTTAAAATAGCCCTACTCTCACTTGGACCTAAGATCTTTTGTGGCTATCCTATCTACATGAGCTGATTTCCTAATTTTCTAAACTCTTCACGAGTTTCGACCTCCGAAGAGTATGGACGTAGCGTAAAAGCTACATAGCTTTTCCCGGTGTAGCGTTTGGAGGTGCTGAACGAGCGTTTTTACCTTCGGGGATCGAGTAAAGATTCAGGCTACATTGACGGCATCTTTCTTCTGGAGTTAAGCGCTGTGAGCGAAGATTCCTATAGCCTGATGTTTTCTAAGTTTTGGTGCCCTCCGCCATCAGTTTTGACATTGACCAGTTATAGGTAATACCAGTAGCAGTTCTTGGTTTGGCAGCTGTTAATTTATGCATCGCATCAAGTATTATTTTGCATGTTTTGGAATTTCTGGGAGCTACGAGCTCGATTATCCAGATTTTCCACCGACGAAACGCTGGAAAGCATAGTCCGGAAGGAAGAAAGCTGCCGAATTTGACCAGAAGGGACGAGAGCCAAGAAAAATAAAAAAACTTTTTACGAAGTTAAATATTTTGGGGATCAAGTTTTTTACGTCTGTGGGCGTCAAAATTTCTTGTTCAGATATTTTATTTACCTTTATAATACCTACAGCGTTCATTGTTAGTCTTTCCCTTTTACCAAAACTAACCAATTCGATTGTTAAAGCTTGTAGAATTGCTCAACCTCATAAAGAGAACAGAAACAACAAGGGATTGTAAGTTAGGGATCCCTGGACCATTTTTACCATTTATTACTAACAAGCTAATTTTTCGTGAGTATCTTCATTTTGACGAGGCGACCAACTTTTTCTTTACAACAATTTTCTTTGGTGGTAGAATACAGGGGTAGCAGGGGAAAAATATTTTGATTTGATGAATATTAAAATACCAGGATGGTGTACCACGCAATTTGTAGGATAATGTGGGTGTTAAATTATATAAATATTATTTAATTACTAAAAAAAATCTGCTGGTTAGTAGTTATTTTTCATGACATCGTTAATCATACATGTTGGTGGCGGAAGACTCTTTGATGAAATCTTCATTTTGTAGAACAAATATTTTTTCAGTTTATTTAAATAATTATCTTGAAAATTAACAGAAAATTAGTAATAAATTTTTGGTATTTGTCAAATTAACACATTTAATTCCTGCTACCCCTGTAAGCTACCACCAAAGAATACCAATCCATAGAACCCCACAAGTGAGATTTCAGCGTACCCTAAAATTTTTAGTACCTACCGCGACCAACAGATGGCGAAAGTAGTACGATGTCGCTTTGCTAATACGATTACCATCAGAAATTGATAGCAGTCGCTGACGAGCAGTCGGCCCGATCAGTTAGAGTGAGGATATACGCAAAATTTAATAAAAATAAAATCCCCGATAAATGGATCCAGTGTCCATAAGATTATTAAATTTATGATTTCAGAATAGGATATATCGATGGGTTTTTGACAAAACATCGTAAGCGACATTCGTCAGTTTTACGAGAAACGTTTTTTTTTTTATTGGCTTTATTTCAGATGAAGATATGTTCTATATTGGTTCGGCGGTTCATTCAATTAATGGTAGTTATTTGGCTACACGCCAAAAAATAAATTAATAGTACCAAAAAACCAAAAAAAATATAGCAAGTAAATAGAGAACTAAAAATCGACGTTTTGGTGGCAAGTCTACCACCGTTGTCAAGATAAATTAAAAACAAATTAAAAAATTAAAAATTAACCATTATTTAGGTTTAGAATTTTAAAATTTTTAGCTTTTTTTTAGGAGATTCTAAAAATTTTGACATTAAATGTTAAATATGTTTGTTTTGTAATTAAAATTAAAAGAAATCTAAAATAAAAACATTCAGATCTCGGTTTTTCTTTAAAAATAACGCGATGGGAAGAAAAATCCTTTCCCGGAAAATTGGCGAATGTCGCTTACGATGTTTTGTAAAAACGCATCGATATATCCTATTCTGAAATAATACATTTAATAATCTTATGGATACTGGGTCCATTTATCGGGGATTTTATTTTTATTAAATTTTGCGTATATCCTCATTCTAACTGATCGGGCCGACTGCTCGTCAGCGACTGCTATCAATTTCTGATGGTAATCGTATTAGCAAAGCGACATCGTACTACTTTCGCCATCTGTTGGTCGCGGTAGGTACTAAAATTTTTAGGGTACGCTGAAATCTCACTTGTGGGGTTCTATGGATTGGTATTCTTTGCTACCACCATCAAAAATTTTTGCAAGGAAAATAAAATGAAGCTACTCAAGAAAAATTAGCTTGTTAGTAATAAATGTTAAAAATGGGATCCCCAACTATGTGAGGAGGTGATCTGCAAACCGCAGTTTTTGACAAAATCAATAAAACCGAGTTATGTATGGGATATTATATTTTAAATAGTGTTCCATAAGACAGACCAGACGGGATATTTCGTATGGTTTTTTCAAGGAAATAAAAGCGTTTTGTTATGCCAAATGTGATCTTTCGGTGGAACACTATCTAAATATAATATCCCATACATAACTCGGTTTTGTTCATTTTGTCAAAAACCGCGGTTTGCAGATCACCTCTTCATGTATAAAAAGATTCAGTATATCAGGCCAAAATTATTAAACACCACTTTTTTTTACATGTTTTGTTTACCCTTTACAGTTAATATATGGAATAACAATTATTGAAGCAATGGAGTGGTTATTTTATTTTATGTAAATCTTTGTTAAGATACTAGGTTTTAAAATTGAGATTCGTTAAAATCTTATAGGCGCTGATATCGAGAATTATTATAAACAAATTACAGTGTAACATTTTTTAAATATTAAATTATATTCTCAAGATCTGTGGTTTTATTTGTTGTTATTATTATTCAATGTTTCGTTATAAAAGTTACCCTCGTTTCACATTAAGCCGGACACGCCGGATAGAGTGATAAAAAATTATATGGAGCTTTTAAGTTTGCCCATACACTTCGATGGCGTTGGCCTGTCGTCGACTTCCCGGCTCCCGCTAATGTAAAACGAGAGTTAAATTCGTTAACAAGAGTAAAATACAAACAAGTATCACTAAAAATCAAACAAAAATCTAAATTTATTTACAATTTTTTTATAAGAATTACTGCCAATAATGTATCATGGCTATCCACAGCACACTTGCCAAAAGTAAATAGTTATCCATTATTTTGTTTAGTAATATTCAAGGTTAGTTTATATTTATAAGGTTGCGACACTATCCTCAACTTTTAGGCGGTTCGAGATCGGGGACGCAAGGAAGGACACTCCACGGAGAAAAGTTGGCAAGACTGGGTAACAGTCAAAGCTGATGATCAATCCAGTGGCGTCTAGAATTTGCGCATTTCATTTTGCATTGTTTTGGAAGTGATATTTGTTGAAAGATGTAATTCCAAATGTTTTTATTTAAAGTAAAAGAATTTACAACTTAATAATAATTAAAAACTGTTGTGTAAACGGTTGCTCTACTAATACAATAAACTGTATATCGCCGGCACTGAACAACATGGCCGAAAAATGGGAGATGTGACGTCATAACACGTCAAAGCAATATGGCCGAATGTCGCGACCCTATATAGACCGACTTTGAGTAATATTAATGTCTTTAGGGATATTTTTCTAATTCTTCTGTCTTAAAGCTGCTATATAACAAGCTTGTCTAACGGCTGACGTCATTATAACGTGAATCGAAAAAATAAAAGCGCTTACCGCCAATGACAAATGACATAAAGAAATAATAATAATATAACCTAAAAAATGGCAACTTCAGTTTAAAACAAAATGCGCAAGATCTTTAATGGCAGGTAAATTAATTCTTCACATGGTTTCCCACACATACTATTGT